>JAOWBB010014692.1:0-48319 GCA_028565995.1 Ricinus marginatus
ATACATAAATTTTAATAAGTTGGAATTCTATAAACCTATTTTTAAATTATAGAAAAATTATTTTGGTTATTAAAATTACATTATAATATTATAACAGTGAAGATTGACTGTTATTTTTTTTAACATTAAATGAGAGTAAAAGTTCTGATTTCAGGAAGATTATTTTAAATAAAGACCATATCTTAATAAAGGGTGGAAATAGTTTGGAAATCTTAATGAGCAAGAAACTTTGTTTTGATGCAGTGAGTTTGTAGAAATATATAATAAAGGAAAAGTTGTTCCCCATTAATTTTATAAAGGAATTTCGGATGCCTTATATAGACTCACATAATTTTAAATAATTTTGTTTAGGATAAGGGCAAGGACATAACGCCGAAAAATTATAATGCAAGGAACGAAATAGGGGAAATCCTTCCACTTCCACCACCATTAGATTTTCCCGTTCATTCGAGGATTCATGAGGTAATAAAAAAATAAGAAATAACTTTTAAATGAATTCGATGGCTTAACATCCAAATACTAATAGCTTTTTTTAAAAATTAATAACAAACTTTAATGTTTTCTCGAAATCACAAGAACAAATTATATTGACCGAATTTCACACTTATCCTAAATTGACAATTTTACAATGTATTTAAAATTATAGCTTATCAAATGTAATATGTTAATGTTAGATTTTACGTTGATCGTTTCTCTTTCCATTAAATTTAAGGTTTTGATTCAAATTTAATTATTTCAAAGAATTAAATTTTCTAAGTAGTATCCCATTTTCTATTTCAAGTTCATTTGCAGTCCTCCGAAAAGTGAACCGTATGTTTCCAAAAAATAAATATAAATATTTATTATATTATGCACATCATCTGATTTGAAATTCAGTTTCGGCATTAACGGAAATTAAGGCAATTAGTTTTTTTAACAAGTATATAATTGTGGAAAAATTACCTTATTTGGAGTAAATAAGAGTGTAGCAACACATATTTTGCTATTATTTAAATTTATAAAAATATTTATTAAAAATATTTTGCTTAAACTTTATTTTTATTTATTTTGTGTAAACTAACATAGATATTACCAATATTGATTATGATTTTAAGAAAAAAAATTAGTCATCGTTATTTTTCAGTCACTTGAAAAACTAATTAAGTATTCATTAATAGTGACATCATATTTTTTAAAACATTATATACTAAAATATTTTCAGTGTTTTATTTTAAATTCTTTCCAGTTAGTGAGTGTTTGACATTTTCAAATTATAAGTTTCGGAAATATTAGGTAAAGTAAAAATTAATGTAATTAATCAATTATTAATATTATGTGAAATCTGTTAATGACATTTACCTGTAAATGACCTGTTTACCTAAAAATGTAAATTATTTTTAATCAATTCAATGGTTATTTTTTTAAGTTAAACAGTAAAAGAGAATTAATTTTATTAAACTCATATTATTTTTCAAAAATATGATGTATTTTTAGACATTTAAATTAATGTCCAGCACATTTTAATACGTGTTATCGTTAAAGAAAACAAAAATATTTAAAGACACGAATTTTATTCATATTTATATTTACACTCTATACTATAGGTAGTTTAAATATTGAATATTGATTTTTGAAAATTCGTAAAAATGTTATTCTTGCATGTAAATAAGATATATTCCATTTCCCGATAATATTTACTATCCAAAGAAGATGCACTTTCACAAAGAAAGATTTTATATTATATTCAAGTATCATGTGGATTGCAAAATCGGAAAATTTTTTTTATTGCCATTAATTTTTTAAATGTGAATACTTCATTAATGTTGTTTTTAAAAAATTTTGGTTATTGGTAATGATCATTAAAGTACTGAATTGAGGTTAATCATATTTTATATATATATATTCATATTTTTGTTTTTATTTTATTAATCATTAAAAATAATATCACTAGTCAGGAGAATGAAAGGATTTATCATTAAAAAACAATCAGACGCGATTACTTTCAGTCTGTTCACACAAACTTCTTTGTTGATACAAACCCAACACAGTTACGTCTATGACGAATGTATAGTACAGACGAGTGGATGAACATCATGAAGATCCAATATTAAGAACTGAACTTTATCCGTTCGAGGAAAAGCAGACGCATAAGGAAGTTCAAAGAGAACATGGTAATCCAAAGGAAGCCGTTAATATTTTTCCAACAAGAAATCTTAATCGACAAGGAAGTGAACTGAATTTGGTAGCAACTCATTCTGTTAATGATAACTTTTTAAGGTAAACCACCAAAGGTTATTTTTAAATAACATTGTAGTTCTTATTTTGATGAATATTAAAATTTTATTTCTAGGATATCACCTGAGGATATCACAACTTTTAATCCAAAAAAGAATGAACTTTTACCTGAAAATCTGAATATGAGTAAAGACGATTATGAACAGCACTTCCTAAGAGGTGTTAAGGAACCATCTAGGAAAGACATACATAGACATAATGATTTTGACGACGATAGATCAAATATGCATGAACCTTCACACAGTCCAGAACTTAGGAGAATGTATCATAATTCTTCGCCTGTTAATCCACAAACAAGAAATGTGTACCACGGACATGAAGGAAATCGGAGAGACATACATCTTCGCGAAAGAAGGCCCATACCATTAGAAGAAGATTTTGTAGAAGAAGGATTGGCCCCATACGATGAAAGGCGAAATAACACAAATGTCAGATTCAGAAACAGAACTCCATCCTTTATAGAAGAAAATTTTGAAGAAGAAAGAGATGCAATGCCTGATCTTCAGGGGAAAAGAACAAGTGGTCAAGCTAGACAATCAATTGACAGGGCATTAGATGAAAGAGGAAGTTTACTCGCTGTAGATGAAAGAACTCTTAGGAAAGGAAATTCGGATAGGAGAAAAGTGTATTTAGAAGATTCGCCAGGATATGGAGATGATAACTACGAACGTAAGCATTTAGCTTCCCATGATGAAATGGGTAGCCCAGTGGATGCTTTTTATAGAGTAAGAGGCAGTACTGATAATAATGGCACAAAAGATCAGGATTTTACAAATAATGAGACTGTATATGGATCTGCTGAAAGAAAAAATAATGCCGTTGATAGTAAAAAGACTACGATGAGAAATTCCTTGGTATATGCTGATTTAAAACAACCTTCAGATAAAATCGTTCAGGCTGATGATGTAATTAGAAGAGTTAGTCAAAGTCAGCAAACTAAAAGTTCTGCAGAGTCTATCAGAAGAAAGGTAAGGCAATTATTTAAGTAAAAATTTTAAATTCATTTTTAAATTGCTGAATGAAAACAGTAGTTGTAGTGGAAGTGACAGAACTAACTTTCTTTATGTAAAATTACAAGAATATAATAATATTTATTTCGGAAATAAAACATAAATAATCAGAATTTAAATTAAAAATTTTCTAAAACGAGATTATTATTTTAATCAAAAGCAGGGTGTTGAAGATTTTCATTTCTACTTTATTCATAATCCTTAACCAACACAAAATTAATTTTAGGAAAAATTTTCATTGACCATTCGTTTTCATTTAATATTATTATAAGAGATAACTTCATTTTAAATTTGGTAATGAACTAAATTATCGAATCCTGAAAAGATTCAAATCATTATTTGGAGCTCTTTTATAATTCGTTTTAAATCTATGTGAAAAGGCAACAAGATTACACATGATCGAATGTGGGTTTTTGCAAGCAAAATTTTTTTTATTATATAATATATTACATTTCTATCTAATATCCATTATATTAAATTTTTTAACAAAAACTATTGCTATAAAATTTAATAATCTGTTAGTTGCTTTATAGAAATAACATGCATGGATCTCGACCCAGAATTGCATCTAGAAATATAATTATAATAGTTTTAATATAATTAGTAATATAGAAATTTAATTATAATAGAACTTTAATATTAGCTCTAGTCCATTAAGAGTGAATCTTTTTTTTTAATTTAGCAAAGTGTGGGTGAAAATGAGAAAATATCGTTCTCAGGAAAAAGATCATCAATTAACTATAATATTTTAAAAGAAGATTTAGATGAACCAGTGCTTGAAAGACGAGATAGCGTTTTATTGCCAGTACTGGAAGAAACCGAAAAAGAATTTCATGATTTGGTGGAGGCTGGCGATGTAGAAGCAGTAAAAGCATTTTTGAATGATCATGAGGGATTTAATATAAACTGTGTCAATTATCAGGTTAAATTCTCTAATTATATAATCAAATATTTTAAGGTGACAAATTATCAAATTATATTTCACTATATAATTTGGTATATATTCCAAATTAATTTCCTTATTATATATTAAAATGTTAATCTGAAAAATAAAATTCGAAGAACAAAAAAATTATTCATGTGTATTCAAAATACTATATATTTTTTGTATTTCTTAATTTTTATATTCTGTATATTATAAGGATTTGAATTCGAAATATTAAATGAAAAAAAAATAATTCTTTAATTTGTCCTCTTCAAAATTATTTTAATTGGCATGACATTCTCTTTAAACTTAATACACATCCTGTGAATATAATTATATAGCTTCAAATAAAACAAGTAGATATTTTTTAATTTCAGAAAATTTCGGCATTACATGTTGCCGTGCACAGTCAGAACGAAGCTATGGTCGATTTTTTATTACAGCAACGATCTTTGGATTGTTCAGATTGCGCCCTTTATGCTATCAAAGAAGGAAATGTACGTATTGCAGAAAAAATTTTAGATAAAATACATGACACATCACCGAATTTGGAATTTGCAGCAGTAACTCATAGGTAAATAAACCTTTAAGAAATTAAAAATATTAAATACATTTATTTATATACAACATCAGTAAATATAACAATTGCAGATATTACATCCTAAATCAAATATAATACTCATGTGAATTTTTTTTTATCGGAAATTAGTATTTATATATACCTGTATTTCAGTGTTGATTTTCCTGATGACATGACCCCGTTAATTCTAGCAGCACAATTGGGAAACTATGAAATGATAGATTTCCTTATAAAAAGAGATCATTTTATTCCTCCTGTTCATAATCCCTATTGTAACTGTGAATCATGCAAGTAAGCTATTGACACTTAATGAAAAGTAAACCATGAAAATTAGTACAGTCATAAAATTTTAATCTTCAAACATTTTATTCATTTTGAATAAATATTAATTATTGATGGATTTATTTTCAGGTCAGATTTAGGAAAATATGATCGTCTTAAATATTCCACAATGAAATTGAATTTATATAAAGCGATTTCTAATCCTATGTATATATTTCATGTGACTGACGATCCTTTTCAAAGAGCTTTTGAATTAACCAAAGAACTACAGGATGCAGCAAAAGTATTTCCTCAGTTTAAACCCGATTATGAAGCACTGTGGAAGGAACTTAGAAGCTTCACTGTAGATCTAATAGGTGAATAAATTTAATTTTTAATCAAGAAATGGAACGAAAATAATTTATAATGAAAGAGTAAATTAACTAACCTCTAAGTAATGACTTAACCTCATACTTCTTATGTAGCAAAATAATTTGTTTTTCAATGTTCTTTATTTAATTGTCTGCTTCCATTTGGTTCCGAAGTTTTTAATTTTTATAGAATATTGAAAAATCTGCCCTAATTTATGTTTCCGTAAAACTATGTTTAAAAAGATTTTTTTGATTAATGACATTCATAAATATTGTTTTACATGAGTTATAATTGCTTTTTACATGACACTTAAAAATATTTTTATTGGAAATTTGTGACATATTTTATTTTAAAAAAAGTAAAAATAAAGTTATTTGAAAAATTTTGAGATAAAATATATTTATATAACATTTGAATTTTTACAAGGCAATTTATTGGATAGTTATAAACCTAATATTGGGTAGAATTTCATTACATGAATCAGAATTTATAATTTAAATACTATCTTAATTTTTTTAGGATGCTGTAGAAATTCACAAGAAGTAGAAATAGTTCTCAAAAAATCAGCAAATAATGTAGCCGGGAGTATAACGTTTCCGAGGCTACAATATGCGATAGACTTGAAGCAAAAGGAATTTGTTTCACACCCCTATACGCAAGCAGTAAGTTAAATTATTATAATTAATCAGCATACAAATTAATTTAGCGGTATCAAAGATAAGATCATATTTTTAACTTTAGTAAAATGTTAATGAACATATTGTATATATGTAATAAATTGTATACAATAACTAATTGCAAAATTAGTTTTTAACATTGTTGCTGATTAACAATGCAAATTCATTGCTGTTTTCGTCTACAATTGATAGCATGCACCTAAAGATTTTAACTTAGTTGTTACTTCAAGCTGAAGTATCCGATCTGAAGGCCGTACGGAAATTCGTTACATATTTATAGCGCTTTAACTTGATTGATTGCCACAGAATCTCACCGAGCAATTTAGAATATTTGCCGATTTTAAGCGAAATCTATATGGAACCGCATTTATTACACTTAAACCAACTATTATTTGTTATGAAGAATTTATTTAAGTCTGACACAATCTTGGTATGGCAAGAAGCGATTTCCTTCAGTGTAATTTATTAGACGTCATCTAATATACTATAATATTCATTTCCAGAAAGAAAAATTTTTTTATCTTTATTTCTCATTATTACATTGCCTTATTTTATACCATGTAATTTTTGCAATACCGAATTTTAAATGGTACCAATCGGATCGGATATTAATAAGCATCTAGAATAGTTTTAGGCTTTCAGAATAAAAATTCAGTTTCAATTCCCATAAAATCCTGGATGTCATAAAAATATTATTGACTAATGATAACAATTTATTTTCCTCAGATCAGGAAATTACTTATATTCGAGTAATGAAAAAAATCAGGTAAAAAATTCTGTAGTTGTTGAAATTTATATTTTTCTCCTCAATTTAGGTTCTTGTTGATGCATGGACGGGAGATTTGTTGGAATGGAAAGTTCGATCCCCGTTAATGCAAACGCTCTCTGTTTTTGGTCGAATTCCAATGCTTCCTATAATGGCAATATTATGTATGTTTCTACCCAATCACAAATTAGTGAGGAAGTGGAAGACACCAGTAAACAAAATGATATCCAGTATTGCGAGCTACCTTATATTTTTAATTATTTTATTTTTTGAAAGTAATCTGGATAAAAAAAACCAGAAAAGAGGTCCTCCTAATTCTGGTATGCTTTATTTTGATCATATTAAAAAAGTAGCTATTTTCATGAATTTGAATAAAAAACATTCTCTATCTAAAATGAATAGTATTTTTTAATTTAAGAACTGCGACTAAAGTAAGACTGAAAACCAGTAAAACGAAAACGAATCTTTTTTTTAAGCAATCATGTTATGATAGTTTGACTTATTTTCAATGAACATATATATATTGCTCATTCTTTGTTTGTAATTTTAAAAATTATTTTCTTACCAAATAAATTTTCATGAATATAGTTATAATAATTGAAACGTAAGCTATGTTTTATAAAAATAAATTTATTAATAGTTTTAGGATTTGGAGGAGAAAATTGAGTATTTTGGTGTATCACAATAATGTGTACTATACTATAAATTGATATTTTGGTTTTATCACATTAGGCACACTATATGATTATATTTAGCATGAATATACATATATATGTATACTTGTGCTTACAAATTTATTTAAGTTAATAATAATAAATTTAATATTCAGTTGAATTAAACTTTGTTAGGTTGGTGCTAATAAATAATTGAACGTTATTAATAGTGTAGTACTGAAAAAACATCTTTATATGTATTATATGAAAAAATTTTTATCAAAAATGAATTACCTTAGAAAACAGATATTTGACTTTTCACAGCAGCAAAAATAATTATCTAAAATATATATAATACCTTGTTATAAAAATAAAAGAAATTCTTGTTTCAGGATTGGAATTGATAATAATTATTTACGTTATTGGTTATATATGGCTTAACATAAGAGTTTGCTTCAGGTTAGGAGCTAAACGATTTTTCAGCACGATGTGGCATTGGTAAGCTTAGGAAGTCCATTTTATTTATATTATTTGAGATTTACAGACAATTTATAATTATTTATAAAATTCTGCCTTTATACATTTTTAAATAATATAATTACGGCTTGAGTAAATGAAAGATTTAATTTACCACTTGTTTAGTTTATTCATTTTCCTTAAGAAATTAAATCTCTTAAGAAAGCTTTCACGAAATATTATATGTTAATACTGAAAGTGGATTACATTATTTCTAACTTGAATATATAATTACTTTCCCAAAAAAAAGAGGAATTTATTACATTAATATTATTAATTATTCTTAAATTAATCAACTTTTTAAAACAAGAAAAAAGGCATTTTATTATTTTATTTATTTTTCTATTTTGTTTTAATTTAAAACAACATATTTTTAATTAAAACATATAAGTATCTAACATAAAACTAATTTTTATAGTTTTCAGATTTTATTTTTCCTGAGAAAAAAAATAAATGAAAAGTTTTATTTCTGAAGTTACGATGCGAAAGTAAAAAAAAATCAAAATTGAAATGAAATATAGGGATAAATCAAGAATGCTAAAATATATTAATTTATATTATCATGTTTTTTATTTCCTTCTTATTTTCATTCTGCAGGTTTGATTGTATGATGCTGTTTTTATTCACCATGACTTTTATTTTTTGGATCGCTTCTTTGGCTGATATAACAGCGAATAATGAAATTGATCTCCCACGAAAATATTGGAATGCAATGGATCCGGAGCTTATAGCTGAAGGATTTTTCGCTGCGGCCGTAATCATGGCATTTTTCCGTTTGAATTTGTTTCTTTCTCTGAATTATCATTTAGGACCTTTACAGGTTGAAATAAAATTCATTTTATAGTTAGAATATATTTTAAAATATTGTTGATAATATAACAAATTTTTTCTTATATTTTTATTGTAGGTTTCAATAGGGAAGATGACGTTAGATATTTTTAAGTTTATAATTATATTTTTTATTATAATCCTTGCTTGGTGTGCCGGCTTATGTAAATTTTATCAACCATATGATGGAATGGTACAGAAGGATTCAGTTTCTGGTTCGACAACTACTCAGGTTTATTTTTTTTGATATGATTTATATTATAAATACAAACTCTAGTATTTTCCTTTGATTTATATTTAATATATTTTTCTAATGTACAAATAGATTTAGATTTTCTTAGGTTAATTTGAATTTATTTTTTGTTAAGCAGGTTTCATCTTTTGTAAGCTTTTCCATGACATTGAAGACTTTTTTTTGGGCAATATTCGGTATGTCGCCTATAGAATCTGCTGATGTCATTATTGAAAATCTACCTGGAGATACTCCTGAAACTACAATAATCAATCATCATGAATTCACGGAAACTATTGGTTACATAGCTTTTGCACGTAAGTCGAATAAAAGGCCTGAATATTACATGTCAGAAAAATAGGAACATCGCTGGGTAATTTTACATAAAAAAATATATTGTTCTAATAAGAATCGTCAATATGACCTTTTTTGCAGAATCTTTTTCCCCATTCTGTCGATAGTATTTCTGTTGCTTGTTAGCTTAAACTCTTTATTCGAGCAATGAAAAAGATCGCTGATTATCTCTATCCAATAGTTCATTTAAACGTTATTGTTTAGTGGTAGCAGTAATGCAGAAAAACAAATTTATTTCCAGTGTATCAGTTTCTTTCCGTTGTCGTTGTGCTGAACATGCTGGTGGCTTGTATGGCTAATACATTCACAAAAGTCATAGATAATGTTACGGTTGAATGGGTCTTTGGTAGGTCCCAGGTAGGAAAATTGAAAATTTTAAAATTTATATAAAAATTCAGATCTCTTATTTTCAAATTTAAATTGATAATTGATTCAAAATGATTTAGGTTTATTTAAGTTTCATGGCGGCTACTGTATTACCGCCACCATTCAATTTATTACCAACCGCATCGGGAATCAAGAGTATGTTCACCTGGATGAAATTGTTAGTTAAACCAAGTGGTGGTCAAAGAGCAAAATGGAGCATCACTCACTGCTGTTTTATCGTAAGAATTTATAAAATGATTAAGTTTAAATAAACTAAATAAATAAATATTAAATTATTTAAATAAATATATAAATATTTATAATATAAATATATATTTTATATATTATATATATTATAATTTAAATAGTTATTTAAATAAATAACTTTTGAGAAACTTCCGGGCTAGAAAGTTAATAAATAAAATATTAAAATGTTTTATACACCAAAATTAATTAAAACTTCCAGTTTCAATCAGTTGTAAAGTTATATATAATTCTTAAAAAACTATTTTGACTGGAAAACCTTTGTCCAAAACATCATTTTTAGTTGACATATAGGCCATTAATATTTAATCCTCAATTCTTTAGATTTTTCGCTTTCCCATTCACAAATTTCTAGTGAATACGATGGACAAATAAATTTGCGTTGCGAAATCAATATCATCTTTTATGCTAAACGCAACAATTTCCAAAAATATTTGACATTTGATTTTTTTCTGAGTAATTTAAAAATAATTCCTTTTTAGATAAAATTTTCGTTTTGCAAAACTAAATAAAATCCATATTTTAACAAAGAAAAACTTTTTTACAGGAAAGTGAGACTGAGCCTTACGTAAATAACGAATTTCCGTCTTTAATGTCGGAATTAGCTCAAAGATACATCAGACTGAAGGGAGATGTTGCCGAAACTCATGACGATTTGGAAGCATTAAAATGCGAAGTAAAGGAGCTTATGCGGAAAATGGATAATATGTTTTTGGCTCGCAGACACTCTTTATGAGGCTGGTGCGCTCAAAATACGTTCGACATTGCAAGTAACCAATTCCAGTTATCTTCTATTACTAATAATGTATGTAAATGGTTTATATACAGTACTGTCCAAATAAAATGTTTTAAATTTACATATCTGTTTTAAAAATAAATAATTAAATGCTTTTTTTAAATAATAATTGCGTTGATTTTTTAAAAAAATTAGTAATCTAAGATAATTCTGAATGAATAAAAAAGTTTGAAACATTCTTTTCTTTGTTTTCAAATTGTTGGCAGCTAGTTAACTTAAAAAAATAAGTGATGAATATATACGTATATATATATTTCTTTATAAGAATATAAACAGATATTTCCAATTTTAATTATTAATTATATAAACTCCCTCGAATTTTTTAAAATCCTTAATTCTTTTATATTAATAAATATATGTAATAGTATTATAATATTAACTTTTCCAGAATGAAAAAAATCTTTAAAATTAGTTCCAATTCAAAAACATGAAATACATATTCCTTTTATTATCATATATATACAGATTATTTTCTGCAATCACATACCTTTATAAATTATTTGCTAGGTGTGCAGATTTTATTTTTCTTTAATTTCAAATTAATCAAAAAATTACTGGATTACAAAATAGTCCATTAATATTTTATAGTTATATTCATTTAATGATAATTTATTATTATGTTGTATGGTAAGGAATGCCATGAATCTTTTTATATTAAAAAGAAAAATCTTTTTCTTAAATCAGCAAAATAAAGTAGTCACATGCTATCTTTTCAGCAAAAATTCTATATTAAGCAATTTATTTAAACTACATACATTAATTATATTTTATTACAATCTAAAAATGTGGTTGTAAATTTTCATAACATATAAGGCATTACTTCCCATTAGGCTCTATCTAAAATTGTTGCCAGAACATATGAAATTTTCTCCTGTCACTAATGATTTGGTAATCCAGATTTCAAAATGCAAAATAATACCATATGGTTAAATACTCAGGTTATCACATAGACTTTAGTTTAAACCCAACATCTTCATCCGTTTCAATGCCTATCTCTTCAAACAGAGCCTTTTTTGTTTTTGAACAATTTTCCAAAATGGAATTTAATATATCCATGCAAATTCTTTTTCTATTTTTGTATTCCTTTGCAAATGTTTCACTGTCTTTTTTCATTTTAATTTTTTCCTCATCTGAAATGTTGATTTCCACTTTGGACAACTTATGAACCTTGTCTGTCAAAATTATCAAATCTTTTTTGAGCTCATCTTTTTCTCTAATGCAAGCATCCAAAGTAGGTTGATTCTTCAGTTCTTTCAGTGCACCCTCCGTGATTTTAAGCTCGCTCTGGACTGCCTTGAGCTTTTCTCCAAGCTTTTCAATTTCCGAGTCAAGCTCTAAAAGTTCACATTCCATGTTTCCGGCTTCGCTTTCGTCGTCGTCCTCTTGCACTGCAGCGTAAATTTTTTGCTTTCCGTAAATTTTTTCACGAATTTTGTTTTCACGAGTCAAATCATCGAGAGCCTTTTGCACGCCCGTTTTCCCAAATTCATTGTGAAGGTTTTGCATTATGTCGTTTGCACTGTACGGGCGGTTCTGCGATCTTAAGTAATTGTAAACCGATTCGGTCGCATTATTTTTCGGCATTTCCAAATGCAATGTTTCACTGATGATGTAAACAATAAATGTTCGTTATCAAGCTGCAAGTTGGCCAACCTAAAATCGTCAATATGCGACGAAGATTTTTGTGAGATTGTGTCATGAAAAATTAATTATGCACGAAAATAAGTGATGAGTAGGAAGAAGGCGAAAGAAAAAAACTTGAATTGCTTTGCAGTGAACGTGCAACACATTTGTGAAATATTACGCTGAATATTACGCTGACTGACGCTGAAATATTACGAACGAGTGACTGGTGCGTAAAACTACTCAGAGGTATGTTGCAGGCTCTGAGAAATAAAGTTGGGATAAATTTTTTATTTAAATAATGGATCATATAAAATGGCGAGAATAAAAGCAGATTTATTCGTTCTTCAAAAACAATCCTTCGTCTTTCATCTTGAGAGAGCGAAACGTAAATCCGAAACTGAAATGTCGACGTGCTTTATAAACGTCATTTAACGGTTAAAATGTCGGCAAATAATCTGGAACTGCGTTTTAATTTAGGGAGAAAGACAATTTTTTTCCAAGCGACATTTCATTTATTTTATATAATTATTTATAAGCAGGAACTTTATAAGTCTAAGTCGTAATTTCGAACTGGAACACGATCGAATCATCTTCGATTCAAATGACTAAGTTAAACGGCAGATTTCCCTGCTCCTGAGGCTTCACGGTGAAAATCTTGTCGTGGAACCCGTGATGATGGGGGTCGTGGTGATAGGCGTCGGGTCCTGCGGCATGATACAGGCCGTAACCCACGTTGCTCGTCGCTATCTTTTTCAGTCCATTGATGGCCGACATTATGAGCGCCATTTTTGCCATAAGAAGGGATTTTCCGCCCAGAACGGTGAGGAACTGAAAACCCATCGGAACGAGAATGGAGGCCATAATCATGAAACCCATCATCATCATCGCAAACATGCGGTGGTCTCTTCGCCTGCCGCGTCCTGAAATTAAGGTGAAATTTGAACGACGGGAAAATTTTTTTCACGGGAAAAATTTGTCTCGAGCGACTTGCCCTCGAAGGAGTCCTCCCCGAGGCGAAGCTTCAGCGCGTGCTTTTCGAACAGTTCCCTCACTCTCTCCCACGCCAAATGCGTCCAGTTTTTGCGCACGACGTCGATTCCGCAGGTCACGGAGCTCCTGCTGCCGCGGGGATTCATCGTCCCGGCATCGACTTTCTTAACGAGATCCAAATTTTGGGTCACCGGAATTACGTCCTGGGACAGGAAGTCGTCCAGCTCGCGGAAGCTGGATATTTTCACGCAATCGTACAAAACGCGAGCCTGCTCCAGAATTTTCGTTCCAGATTTCGGGTGGCGGCCACCGTCGAATTCTCCCTTCGCTTTCCTTTGGCAGACTTTCAAAATTCTGACCATTTCGCGGAGTCCTCCGGCGAGAGCGAATTCTTCTCCTCCGCCGCGTTCTCCTGCAGCGGGTCCGTCGGTGGCCTCCGCTTTCCGCGCGTCGTCCTGCTCTTCCGCTGCCGCGCCAAGATCCTGGTAACCGCCTCGCCCGAAAGCGTCGGTTGAAAAATTCAAGCGTGATCGAACTCTGCCGGAGCCTGAAACTGAAAATGACATTTCTTCATTCGCAACGAGCCGGAAACGGCGCAAAACCCGCGCGAATTCCGAAAGATCATTCGATTCGGTTTGAAATTTTAGGTTTCATTAAATATTTCCGCTTTTTCGTAATTTGCCGAGGGCAAAAAGTCGAAATGGAATTTATTATTTCCCATCGACGTCGTTTGCGGGATGAATGATCGCGTTTGTGAGACGATTTCCTTCTTAACGTAATTTGCTTCGCATTTTTTGTCAATAAATTGGAAAAATCGCGATATCGCTCTGCTTATTTTCAACAAATCCAAATCGATTGCAACTCAGCTTTCGTGCCCCGCACGAAGAAAATGAAGAAAGGATCCGCTTCATTTCCCCCGCGCACTCATTTAACGTCGCATATCCGAGGGAGGAAAATTCCTCGTTGTAATTTGCTGCGTTCGGCGTGAAAAGAGCCGCACTTCGGCGCGATTTGCCGCGAAAGCCTCGTCATTTTCACGTTCCGCGGCACCTCCGCGTCGCAGTAAAATTTTCAGGCCGCGGCGCCGAAATCCCGAGTGGCTCCAGCTGGTTCGCCTCGTAAACGAGCACGTCTCGCAGAGGCGCGTGCCGAATTTTCCTCCTGAATGGCGCATCGATGCATCGCCGGCGGCAAAGATCGAGCTTCGAGGGAGACGCCGAAGCGGGACCCGCCTCGAGGAGGAATGCGAAAATTTTACGGCCGATAAATTTTTCTTTTTTAAAACGAAAGGTTCAAATTTGAAAGCGCAGCGGGGGACTTCGCACCGAGCCTTCCGGTCGAGGGCCTTCTTCCTTTCTTTCTCCGAATTCCGGAACATTCGAAGCAATTCGATTCGACGTCGCGGCCTCCAAGATCGGTCGCGCGAAGAAAAGAGCCCGCTTTCCGGAACGGGGGAGGGGAAAGCTTTCGTCGGAGCCCCCGACCGGGCGCTCGCTCCCCGCTTCGCCCTCCGAAACCGGAAGTCAGGCGACGGATCTTCGCCCGAAAAGCGGAAGCGAAAAATCTTCGAAACGAGTCTCCCTTCCGCCGGCGAATTCGGAAATTCCGGGCGCCGCCGCGTCCGAGGGGATCCTTCCGATCCCTCGAAGCGCCGCGCAACGGGAAAAGCTTCCAATTTCCTTTCGGTCGAAAACTACGTCCGGCGGCCCTCGCGTGAGCCTCTTTCCCCGCAGGAGGAAAAGTTTTCTGAACGTGCGGAAAAAGGATCGGAAATTAGCTCGCGATTAAATCGCGCGGGCGATTTTTCCGCCTCCGTTACCTTTCGTGCCCCTCGCGCGAAAGACCGTCGGGGTCGCCGAAACGCTGTCGTCCTCGCCCGTCTCGCAGTCGCAGACCGGGCAGGGAAAGAACAGCAGCGAGCACACCGCTATCACTTTGTAAACGATCATTTTCCCGTTCCTCCGGGGTGTCGGACGTGCGAACACCGAGCAGCAAGCACTGACCCGACGCTCCCGCGAGGCACCCGTATTTATAACGTTCGGATCCGTGTTTCGAACGCGATGCACATCGTCCGCAACGTTACCTTAAATCGGAACGAGATGGGAGTGACGGATCGAAATCGTCCATCGTGACGTCCAAACGCGCGCTCCTTGTTCCGGGACGAGCGCGAGTCGCCGCTCCACAAGTTTCTCGTTCTGCCGGCGACGCGGGGAGCGGGCCCCCGGGTTTTCGGACCGGAAGGACCTCCGCCGGCCCCGGTCGGGCGTCCTTCGATCGTCGGGACGCCGGCGTCGGCCTTTCCTCCGAGCTGCTCGCCGGCGTCCGCCCCGAGCCGGTCTCCTCTCCACGCTCTACAAATGCCGCGTTTTCCGACCGGGCGGTCGCCGCTCCTCCTCCGGCTCGTTAACCGCAAAAACTTTCTTCGATCCGCCGCAATTGGGTTAACGACTTCGTGCCGAGCGAAGAGCCTCCTGCGCGTGGGGCGAGGGCGAGTCGAGCGAAGGTCGAAATCATCGAAAGCGAGGAAGGAGGAAAAATTGATTTATCGAGTTATCGAACTCAAATTAGTTTCCACCTCCGCGCGAGATATTTCGATTAAAAGGGGCCACTCATAAAGTTTTTAATAATGCCGGAAAACCGCATTTTTTCTGGAGCGAGTGCCCGGTGATTAAGAGGCGACTGCCATCCCTTAAATTGCGATATTGAATTTCGTGCGGGATTTTCACCTCCGAACGAATTTGAAACGACCGTGGAAACTTATTAAAAAATGCCGCGATCGGAGCGGCGATTTGCGGCATCGGTTTCGAAACGGTCGGAGCCGGGTTGCCCGTTGGCCACCCTGGCGGCCAACCACCGGGACGCGGAGGGGTCGCTTTTCTCGCCCCCGCCGCAGTTGCCGCGCTCGAGTGGGAAACATCGGAAATGCCTGCGAATCGAAGCGGATTTTCCCTCGGCCTGCGTCGGTTTTCGTTCCGAATCGAGAATCATTTGTCGACAAAGGAATCGACGCTTCCGTCGCGAGCGACGCGATCGCAAATATTTACGTCCGAGGGGGAAAATTTGCAATGGAAGAAAACACTGGCGCGGAACGCTGCGACGTGCAAAATCCTCAAGTGAATAACTCCGATGCCGGGGCGGGTGGCGTCGGGAGCGAAGCCGAAGCCGAGACGAGGGACGAACGCGAGAGTCTTCGAGCGCGGGTGGAGTCCCTGAGAGAGACCGTGTCAACCCTGAGGAAGGAAATGTTCGAGGAAAAGACTCTGTGGAAGAGGGAAATGGAGGAGATCGCGAGACTTGCGAACGGCCGCCGTTCGGATTCCGATGCGAGCTTCCTCGGCAACCTTCAGGCGGACGCCTCCGATCTCGTCCTGACCTCTCCCCTGATACGGGACTACGAGGAGAAGATAACGCGATATCAGGGAGCCCTCGCTCAAGCGCAGGCGGAGAAGCGGTTCAACATGCGGAGGCAGATCGCGGCGAACGCGTACAGGAAGAGGCTCAACGAGGTGGAGAAACTGTGCCGGGAGGAACTGGAAAAAGTGCGGGAGACTGCGACCCATCTGGAACCCCTGAAGCAAATGGCGTCGGAGTGGGGCAGGCCCGGAAAGAGCGTCGCGGAAGGAGCGGCCGAGGTCCCCCGGAAGAAAGCGACGCCCAACTCCGAGGGCGGAGACTACGTCCCGTCCCCCGGCAGGAAGACCCAGCGGCAGGAGGAAACCTCCGGCGTCCCCGTCAAGGAGATAGACGCGAGCCTCGTCGTGGACGAAGACGCCAGCAGCGAGATCAAGGGGAAAATAGTTCTCCACATCGGGAGCCTGCCCGCCGAGGTCCCCACAATATGCTACTCCGCCAAATTCGAATGAACTTCCGCTTCCGGCAGGGCGGCTTTTTCGCTTTTGTTTCGGACGCGTTCGATCGTAGGATTTACCGGACATTTTTCGACGCCCCGGCCCGGCTCCCGGCGTCGGCGGCGCCGAATTTCCATCCCGAAAACCCTTCCATTTTCGCCGCCGAGGCCCGGGCTGCCCCGCGATTCCGCCGCCAGCCGGCGCCCCGCGGCGCTGCTGAATGGTCGCACGTCGGAGCGAGGCGTGAATCCGAATGCAGAATGGAGGCGCAATGGTTGGGAACCGGAGGCCGGGGATGCGTGCTAAAAAGCCTATAAAGCCTCTTCCTCTCCTGCGGGAGCCTCAGTCAACTCCTCGCTCTTCCTTTACACTTCATCCTTGGGGATTTTCGGGGGAAGAAAAATGAATTTTCTCGCGAGGTGTCTGCTCCTCATCGCAGCTCTCGACCTGGACTCGGGCCTGGGCAGGCGTAGCCAGGTAAGGAATTCGTTCGAAATCTTCGCTTTTTCTTAGGTCGGGAAGGCGCGCGACGCGATCGCCTTCCTTTCGCCTGCATTCGCCGACGTTTTCGCGGGCTCCCCGGGACTGGGCGACTCCACTTCCGGCGGAACTTTCGTCCCGGCGATCGTCAGAACCCAGCGGAAACTGGTCGAGGCTGTCCCGAGGGTGGCGAGTTTTGACTCGGGCGTCGCTCGGCCTGTCGAAGGGAACCGCAAATTCCAGTTTCGTGCGTCGGAAGGGCCCCGGGGGAATTTTCCTCGAGCTGGATCTCCGCCGCCGGTCGTCCGTCGGACGTTTCCGGAACCTTGCCGCTGCCGCTGCTCGGGCCATTTCCGCGAGCGTCTCGGAACTCGACTTTTAGCGGTGCGAGCTCGGTGCCGCAACGGCGATCAAAACGCGGTCTTTTATTCATGGCGAGCTTCGGAAGCGAGCCCTCCACGAGCGGAGATGCAGTAAAAGGCAGAAATAAATAGAATTTTTATTTTCTTATATTATTTTATATTTTTATTTTATATTCTTATATTATTTTATATTTTTATTTCTTATATTATATTAACGGAAATTTTATATTTCCGCGTTCCGGCTCATAAAACGGTGCGAGTCGGCCTGCCGCAAGTTGCTCCCTTTCCGGCGGTCGCTTGCTCCCGGGCGCCGAGCCGATCGTAATTTGCCGCCGGAGTTTTCCCGCGAGCGTTCGCTCCCCGCCCCGTGGTCAGCTTTCGATGTCGCGCAACGAAAACCCCCGGGGCCGCGTGACGGGAGTCACTTTCCCCGGTCGCGAAGTTTCCAATTACCGCAAGGAAACCGTCTCCGGGGGGCGTCCCGGGGGAGGAAAGGAAAACATCTCAAACGAAACGATGAGGTCGGGATAAAAATGTCGTTAAGGGCAATTGCCACAGACATCTAATTAGCGGCAATTACGGAAGGCGTCTTTCCATCCTTCCCTCTCTTTCGAACGGAACAAAAAGAAGGGAAAACTGCGAAATTTTCCACGAAAGCTCCGGGGAAAGCGATCCGAATTTCGTTCCCGGCTTCCTGAAATTTCCACGACGCCAATTTTCCCTTGCAAAACTCTCACGGGTCATAATTAAAATTCATGCTCCGGGCACGCCGTCTGGGGACGAGGGGGAAAAGCGCTCGTTCCCGGCATGCAAAGCGCTTCCGATGCCGTGCCCGGAGGAAAGAGGGAGGGCAACGGGCGAGGGGCGGCGAGGGCGATTATCGAGACCCTTTTCCGAAGGAAGAGCAAATGGCGTCGAGATGGAAACCGAAATGTCGAACACACCGAACGCTCGAAAAGGTTCGCCGGGTAAAGAAGCGAAAATGAATTTCCAAGACCCGATACACGACGCTTAGCTTCTGGCGTTCGTTCCTTTGCACTTGCGGAAACCGTTCGGCACTTCCGGACGGGCGGAAATCGCGCGACGTCCTTAAATCTCCCCGACGAAAGGCCCACCGTGGCGAATGCAGATGAAGTTTCCGCGAATGCCGGGAGAAAGGAAGCTTTTCGGCGTCGTCGAAGGCTCCGATAATTTAGAGCGAACCGTAAATGACTTTTGCCTCGTTTTCGTTGCGACAGAAAAGCCCTTTGTAATGCGACGAACAAGATGTTAAGGCCTGTGTTTTAATGTCAGGTAGCGGGAGTGGAGCTGAAGGTGAGAGAAGCGGAAGGTTCCCAATGGAAAAGGCTTCCTTTCGTCGCCCGCAGCAAACGATCCGGCAGCTACTACGTACCAGGTAATTGGGGGGGGGGGGGGAAGCGGCGGAGAAGCGATCCGGAAATCTTTCCTTTGATGGCGAAAGTTTTTTGCATTGAAAATGGCGAATTCTTTTCAGAATTCATCTCGAATTGCATTATGGTCACCTCCGATGAGGGAAAGTACTTTTTCAAAGCTTACGGCGAGTCGAGCGCAGTGTGCGGCGTGTACTTCCTCACGGATCCGGACAAAATCATCGAAATTCACTTCGAGTATCTGGATGTGCCGTGCGAGACGGGAGGACGAGTCTCCGTGAGTAGACGCGGAAGTTTTCCCATCCGGCTGCGAAACGGCAGGGTTTTCGGGAGAGGAAGCCTTCGCTTTGCAACGTTCGCTTCCCGCGAGCGGAGCAGGAAGCGTCGCTCGAAATGGGTTGCCAAAAAATGGAAATGAAACCTTGGGAGAATGATCGGTTTAACGATTTGCAGATGGTGGACGGATGGGAGCTCGACGGCGAGTACTTCCCCAGTCTCGAGGATAATCGAAGG
Organism: Ricinus marginatus; assembly: GCA_028565995.1. Classification (NCBI taxonomy): domain Eukaryota; kingdom Metazoa; phylum Arthropoda; class Insecta; order Psocodea; family Ricinidae; genus Ricinus; species Ricinus marginatus. The sequence goes on from JAOWBB010014692.1 coordinate 20,085, forward strand.
CCCTTCGAGAGTCGCTACTTCGAGTTCTGCGGCGAAAGAAGGCTGAAGGAGAAGAAAACCATGATCACTTCGCAGAACGCCGGCCTCGTGCAGTACAAAGTACCCAAGAAGGACGGGACGTTCCGTTTCACCGTTCGGTTTTTGAAAACCAACAGACGTAAGTGTCGCACGTGCGCAAGTCCTCGCGATTTTTCGCAAAACGCCATGAGAATAACCGATTTCCGCAGCCTGCAACATTCTCAACGAAGGGAAGTCGAACGTGTACACCCTGAGAAACTACGGCAGGGCCAGCAACTGCAGTTTCATAGCGGTCTCTCCCTCAAAGGTGAAAATCCTGTCGATGAACGTGGGCATCGCGGGGGCGCTGTCTCCTTTCGAGGTGGAAACGGGCTCCCTCCACAAGGTAAAACCCGAAATCTTTTCCCCCGGACGCAAAGCGGCGCCGCATCCTGAGATTTCGTCTTGGCGTTTCAGTGCTCCAGAAGGGGAATGAAAGACCTCGTTTTGGTGGGCGGAAGCGAGGGATTGGACACGGCCAAGATGACGCCGGTGCTGGACACTTGCGGCCTGGACTCCATGCCACGTAGGTTGCTCTCTGGCGGAACCCATCCGAAGTTCCGAATGTCCCCCCGGGAGCGCTTTGCGATTATTTGTCGATCTGCAAAGGAAAAGTGGAAAAATTTTTTTCCGTTTCCAGAAAATTACAACGTGGTCATCGCGTGCAACATGACAACGGTGAAGCTCATCTCCAGCGGCGAATTTGACAACTCCGTGACGTTCACCATCAGCCCGGTAGATGAGGAAGATTTGATGGAAACTTCTTTGATTTGCGGACCTTAACTTAATCGTCTCAAATATAAAATCCGTTTTCATCTGCGCCGGGGAAACCAGAAAAATGCGATTCTCACTTCGGGTCGAAACCGAGATCGGAAGGGAAGAGCTTTGGGCTTTCTTGGAGCCGAGCCGCGGCAGGCTTTCCGGAAACCAGAGCCGCTCCTTTCGAAGCTGTTTAATGACGTATTCCGTCTTACGACTGTGTTGCATATTTCTGGGGGCTCCGTGCAGGCGCGACCCACGTTAATGGAGCCCCCAAAACAAGCAGTCCCGGGGCGGAAGCCCTCGGGTCTCACCGGAATCAATCTCGCGGCTCGGGATCGTTTTTTGAACACGTTCGAGTCGTTCGCGACCGATGGGTTTTTCCCGTGCGGGAAACCCGGACTTCCTGCTCGAGGGCAGCGAGGCCGAGACCCGAAGGCTTCTGCTTCGTCCGCCGGAAAACCCCAAATGCGAGCAACTCACCAGCACGGTGATCTTGGATTCTTTTATTTCTTCCTTAACCCGAAAAATTATCCAAATTTCCGATCCAAATTTGATTTGCTCATCCGAGATTGAAAGTAAAGCATCGTTACACGACAGATGAACTCGTTGAAAATTCTTTTCGAACCGAGTCACAGGGCACCTCCAGTTTTTGAGCTTGCCGAAAATTTTTAGGAACATCAAAAGCAGTATTTCACGGAACCGGAAATGCGGCCGCATTTCATTGGGTGCCGCGAAGCATCCGAGGGCAGCTTCAGTAGAGCAACGGGAAAGATCCGAATGTTGCACTCAGGGTTCTGATCGGAAAATTCAACCGGATTGATTGCCCGGAGCTTCGACGGGTGGAGATGGCGTCGGAAAGACCTCCGGGACAACAGGTGTCTCTATCTAGCGGTAGCGTCGGATATTACCCCGCTCGATCTGCCGAGCAAAGCGAGGCGTCTGGATAATTCGAATCCCGAAGGCTGCCCGTCCCTTTGGAGGACGTCGGAAGTTGGCCGACGTCCACTTCGTCGCTCGAACCTTTCACGTCTCGCACTTGCCGAATTTTCCGCGAAACCGTTCGAAAATTCGTGGATTTCTTTTCCCCCCCCTCCCCCCAAAGCATCTATTCACGGCGAAGGCGTACCTTCGGATCTATGGAGCCTGCACGAAAACATTGTTACCCGACGCCCCTCCCCCCCCCCCCCGAGAGATAAAGGAAAAGTTTCTTTCTTTGGGTGCGTCGGAAAGGAAATGACGTAAGTCAGGAAATGTAATATTACCTAGGAATGTCCTTGAGAGGAGCTTCTAGGTCGCGGCCGTGACCCCGGTTGACCCTCCGTTCTACAGGACGACTTGCCGTTGCAGCTTCGACCTATTATTTTGCAGATTTTCCCGACAGCGCTTCGGGGGGCATCTCGAAAAAAACTCATTCCGTCTCTCTCTCTCTCTCTCTCTCTCCCAATCTGCCGCACGTGATGCCTGGAGAAAATTTATTTCCGGCGCATCCATCTCTTGTCCCCTCCCCTGAAATTCTCGCACCGCGACCACAACAAGAAATACAAGTCGAAAAATCGCTTTTCATTGGAAGGGATTACGAATTTTATCTAGAAAATTTGTTCGCTCCCGTGCGAAAACCCACCGTCGGCTCAACTCCTCCCTCCAAACGCTGAACGACTTTGGATTTTTCGATCTCTCATTTTTCGGCTCCGACGCTCGGAGCGAGAGCAATGGTTATAAATCGAGGCTTCCGATGGGAAATTTTTACATCTGCGAAGTTTTGAAAGATTTAAATTTTTAAAGCGACCCAACAAGAAATTCTTCTACGGAAGTGGTGTTCTGGGAGGGTCCCAGGGGGAGGGGAGCTGAAATGTAAGCGCTCGAAAAGATGAGAAAAGTTGCATTAAAGAGTAAAATTAAATCGCTTTTCGACTCCGCACGGATCGAAAGAATATTGAGCAAGCCGGAAATGGGTCGGAAAAGCTCCCGCTTGGCTCAGGAAGTCGAGGAAAAACAAATATCAGGCCGGAACCGCCGTCGTGCATCGTCCAGGGCCGACGATCCCCTGGCTGGAGACGGGCAACCCCGTGGCCGGACAACTCCGGAGCCTCCTCCTTCGAGCGTCGGGCGAACCGTCGTAAAACAGTTCCGGATCCGGGGAAAAATACATCACGGCGTAGTAAAGGCTTCAAGGTCATGCATCGGATCACGCCGCACGCGTTGCGACTCCGCGGTCGCCGAAAAATCCTTATTTCCCATGCTTTGCTTAAAATCGCGTTCAAATTTTAAGGCTGCACCCGCGCACTTCGATCGGCTCGGAACTCGCCAAGAGCCGTCTCGCCGATGCTTAGCGTCGCTCGGACATCGACCTTCGTACGGAGCGGGAAAGTTCGCCTCTGTTGCCATAGGAATCACGAGAGCTACTATTACACGGGGGGGCGAAAGACTTCTCATCGTCGGCCGGGGATTTCCCACGGTCGTCTCCGCTTTTCCGGGATTACCTGGAATTTGATGCGAGCGAACACCCCCGGAACGGCGAAGATTCGCTTGTTCCCCGCAGCAAGCGTGGATCGCGTCGGGTCGATGTTCGTGCACCGTTGGCCCCACATGCGCGACCTACGCCACGGAACCTGCCCTGGAAGGAGTCTCGACGACCAGACGGACAGAGCAAAGGGCCACCTTCGGTTTCACGTTCCCGAGCCGGGCAGTTAAGGCAGAATTTTGCCGTCCGGGAATGGATTTCCCGAACGGCGGATCCAAATAACTTCTGCCCGATGGACGAAGCATAAAAACATCCGTGCGCTTCCTAAATGAACAAATCCTCGGAGAAATTTTTACCGAGCGAAGCGAAGACGGAATTTGTGCCCACTCGCTGCTATTAACTTGTGGCTTAATCGAGTCTGATGCCTCAGACGGGACTTAAATCCCGACCGTGTGGGTTACAAATGCACGGAAAACGGGTTCTCGCGTTCCTCGATCGAACCGGGAAGATGCTGAGGGGGTCCGAGGCATTTGTCCGACGGAAGTGAACGGACACAAGGGAAATGCCTCCCGCGACATCGGTTCCTGAGGTGCCGACTCTGTCGGTGAGATTTCCCAGTTTTCCGCACGTCAGAACCTTTTTCCATTTTCCGGCCCAACCCGTCGCCTTCCCGCAGCCGTGGGACGTCGGTACGGCAAATGTGCCGCGGTGCCGCGGGGAGCGGAAACTTTCCGTGGGAGTCCTTGAAAAGTAAAATACGTAGACAATGTAAAATTATTGGAAAATGATTTTTCCGTGACGGTAGCGCTGTCTGCGGTGAAAACTCTGACTATAGCTACCGAGGGGCTCCTCTTTACAGTTGTTGATTCTCGGGCGTCAGGACAGCCAGTAACGAAATGAATTTTTCTCCTGTGCATTAGTGTAACAGTCACCGAAAGAAAAATATTTTCCGACTTCACTTGTTGTAATAGTACTGAAACTGTCTTAAGGTAGGGATCGCTCTTTACTGTTCCCCTTTTGGTTTTCAGTGACTTTGTCAACTGACGTTGTGTTTCCCTTTTTTTAATATTTGCTTTTGTAAATGCTGCGCTGAAACGGGCAGTGAACCACGCTGGAAAAAATAAAAACTTTATTTGCATCCCGCAAAGGCAATATCGCGGCAAGTGACGGCATTGCCGCGCCTTTGTTTGGACAGATGGAGAACGGCGAACCGCATAGGAGTTACTGTTATTCTGTACTCTTTGAATTTTAAGGTTGGAGACCGTACCTCGAAAAAATATGGAGAAAAGGTCAGAAAGGACTCGTTGAAAAATTAATTTCGCCCGGGAAACTTTCGGAAAAAAGAACCGCGGAAATTTCAGAGCGCCGAGGGGGAATGGCGAAAAATGTAACCCATGAAAAACATAATCCTATTTCAACCCTTTTACCCGTGTCATTGTTCTGTTCGACAAGGCGACAGCGTTCAATGCCTTGAAAACAGACGTGGAGCCTTCAATCCTCCCTCGCAACAGCAGAATTTAGGACTTAATCTAAGCGCTTAATTGAAAGTGTTTGGCACGAGAACACCAGCATCGCCCATTGCCTGTTATCCTTTTCTTTTGCATAAGATCCAAGACATTTGACCGGTGCAGCCTTTACATGCTCTTTCAGATGTAAGGCTTTCCCGTTTGAATATTTAAAATACCCGAGATCAATTTAAAATGTTTATATCGAATGATTTTGCTGTCACGAATGGTTCTCTTACCTTCCATCGATTCTTCATACATGTTGCGTTCATTATTTTAAAAATTCGAAACCGAATATGCCGCTCTCGTTCCTTCGAATCGAACTGTTGCTAAAAGCAACATTTGATATCTTGATTTTTGTGGAAGCATTGTCCGGGGTCACGTAAATTTCGTGACTTGCACAGTCTACCGTGATGGAACTTCTGGTCGATTCCGTAAAAAGGAAAACGAAAGGTAAGATAATGCGGAAAAAGTGATTTCGAGCATCATGCTATTGTTATTCCTCTTTTAAGGGAGGATTTCCGACGGTGCTGGTCCCTCAAATAATTGCTACACGTCCACCGGTTTGATAGATCGTGAGGTGACATCAATCCCACAAATTACATGTCAAAATGACGAATTTAGTCAAACAACCGGTGAAATTTTTTTCGGGTAACAATCAATCCAAGTTTTGAACATTGGAAAAGCAGAAGCATCAGACGATTAAGGTTCCGAGGAAGAGCACAAAAGAGACACAGTCGCAAGCTGATATATTTGCAGTAAAAGGCCTCGGGATACGGGAAAAACAGTTTTATCATCGTGTAAAGCCATTTCCCTCATTTCTTACCCCGTGAAAAGCAACTCTGTCATGTTTTGCTTATTTACATTTAATTATCCTTATAACAGGGCAAAACGCCTGCAAAAGCTGAGGTTTCGGTGGGGCTACGTATTCGTGGATAGGTCGGGCGAGGACTTTCGAAAGCTCCCACATGAAATTCAAGAAAACGATACCGAAAAATGGAAAAACGTGACGTTTTCTAAGTTTTCGGTCCGGGGAATCCGCCTTGTCCCCGAGTGTAACACAGAAAGCAGGTCCAAACGGCATGAGTTTCTCCCAGAGAGACTTGATGCTTTTCATTTTTGCCGGGGAACTTTATTTTTATTGTATGCACTTAATTAAATTTACTCAATTTCAAATGTATAAAGAAACTTTTCGCGAATACAGAAAAGAAAAAGAAGTTTGTTATTTCGAAGGCTTTCCCAAGAATTAATTTTTTTCATTTACAAAAGTAATATAGAACACCAATGCTTTTTTACGTTCATCCTATATGGCAGCAAGTGGTTTTGAATTACATAAATTATTTTCTTTCTCAGGCGGGGAATATTTTCTGTCCCTCAAAGAAATTCTGTTCAATTTGGTTAATTAATTTATCTAATTTGCATGAAAATACTTAATTCTTTTCTAAATTGTTTGCGACACATTTTACCCTGTCATTCTACACTTCATTTTGTGGATCGCTCACTGAAGATTTCCTCATGAGTTAAGACAATAACGTAAAAAACGAAACTAGTGATTTCAAAGGCAGCAATCGCTGTAGTACAGAAGCTTCTTGTCCGAAGGCGTCGGAAAGATTTGCATTTACTTTTCGATTTGGAAAATCTCCTTGGTTAAATTTCTACATATATATATATATAGTTCTATCATAAAAATTTTTATAGTTCTATACTTCTAATTATTAGTTCTATCCTAAAAAGGAGCAAATTTTAAGAAATAAATTTTATAAAGTTTATGATTTTTCTTTTCTTTTTTTTCAGTTTCCACTTTTTATGAGACACATACATATTTGTATTAAGGAATAAAATGGTAAATGAAATTATAAGGAAGTGAAAATGTCCGCTTATTTATACGCCGTAATTTACGTTTTGGTGGTGGCCGGGCAAGCCGCGTGTGCACCATGGTCCATCCACAGCCTCTCCATGATAAACACGACAGCATCAAGAGATTTCTACACCGATCCCCTCATCGTTGAGACAACGACAGGACTCATAAAAGGTCTTTCGAAAAACATCCTCGGCCGTGACGTGCACATGTTCTTTGGGATTCCGTTTGCAAAACCTCCGGTGAGTTTTCGAACTGATCTGTTGCCCCGACTCCGAATATTTCACTGGTGGGTTACTTCCCTTTGATTTGCACTTTTGCAGATCGGCCCGCTGAGATTTCGGAAGCCTGTCCCGGTTGAACCCTGGCAAGGCGTATTCGAAGCTACAGCAATGCCGAATAGTTGCTACCAAGAGAAGTACGAATATTTTCCCGGTTTCGAAGGGGAAGAAATGTGGAATCCGAACACGAATCTGTCGGAGGATTGCCTCTATTTGAACATATGGGTCCCGCAGAAAATAAGACTGAGGCATCACGCCTCTCAGGACGAATATCTGCCCAAAAAGGTTTGTTCTCTCATTTTCATCATCCTGTTTCTAGCCTTATCGCATGCAGTTCTGTCGCTTTTTACTGAAATGCTAAACATAAACTTATCCATTATACATATGGGGTAAAATTATACGGGAAAAGTTTAAATGGAGGAACAGAGAAAATATTAAAAATTAAAAACTGGGTGAGCGATTGCCCTATCGCATTTCACTTTCTAAGGCGAATTTCCGTTAAGGTCTCATTAAAAAATTTCAAGCTTAATATTTCGTGCTTTTTAGAATTTAACCAATGATTCCTCACAAAGGTATGAACGACGATGAAAATGTTAACATGTTTTTTGTATTACAAGCAATGCCGACCTTTTAGATAAGAACATCTAATACCATGAACACAAATCCACGATTTAGTTCTCAGTGACTGATGGGCTTTTAAATGAAAATTAAAATTTTCTTTGAGCCATTTTAAATTTCGTGGTCTAGTCGGAAACTCTTTTGAACCGCAGATACACTAACCATAGATGCCTCGGATAACAGATCTTTTATTAGATGGCCACAAAATGGATCTCTCCTTATTCTGCTTCGCAGGTCCCAATGTTGATTTGGATCTACGGGGGAGGCTACATGAGCGGCACATCGACCCTGGCCGTCTACGATGCCGATATTGTGGCAGCCACAAACGATGTCATTGTGGCTTCCCTGCAATACAGGATCGGAGCTTTTGGCTTTCTTTATCTAGCTCCTTTTTTCGATCCCGAGAGCGGGGAATCGCCTGGAAACATGGGACTGTGGGACCAAGCCTTAGCCATAAGGTGATGGAAGTACATCTGGCTTTCGAAAGGCAACATAAAAATTAAGAAAATCCACGGAAAGCAAACAGACAAAAATCCACTGTTTTATTTATGTTGCTCCTTCTCCCTGCGGTGATTATAAAAATAAGCTCAGGATTTTATTAAGATCTCAAAGTGAGGATTTTCCTTAGAATGAATTTCAGCTTTCAGCTGAAACTTTGACATGCATATTAATGCGTCGAAAAAGAAGAAATTTGAATTTTTCTCTAAATCCTAAGCTTCTGGGCTTTAAAAGATGCTCTCGTTGATCGCATTTTTTTTCATTTTTTCTGCATTTTAATTCTTCCCATACCGTTTCTGACGATTTCGAAATATGCGCCACATAAAACATGTCAGTTTTTGTTATAAATTGGGATGGGTTAGAACAATCCTTTTTTATACATTGCCTTGAGGCATTTATTGACAGATAAATTAACTTTCTGCGAGCATCTTATCCTTGAGATCCTACATAAACCTTGGATAGGAAAGATTACTTTTATTTTCCTTCCACATCAGCAAGTCTTTCCTTTATTCTAAATTAGATTTTTATTATCGGAGTAAATGATTAATGTTCTGCTACTTAATCTTTGATTTTTGTGGATCTACCAGCATCTTCCCTTTCACGCTCACATAAGTACCATTCTTTCTCAGAGTGGTGGTTTAGGTTTTGTTCATTAGTTTAAGTTTGTATTAATTTAAAAACGAGGGATGCAACTCATCGGTATAAGTCTTCATCACGAGTCATTCTGTCATATGTTTGACCGTTAAATTTATCACCCAATTATTTTATGTTCTCTTCAGGGCACCGGAGATTAAAAATTTCAGCCGAATACGCAGTTACATAAGTTCTTGTTATCGATGAAAAAAGCCGGAGATATTTTACTAAAAAAACCTCTCCCAAGGCAAATCATGGATTATTTAAATTCCAAATCCACATTTTTAATCCATAAAGCACAATAATTCAAGGCATTTTAAGGTTCTCGTCATTGTTGCCGAAACCGCAACAGTCTGAACCGACTATTTCACGCGTCGTGAAGTGGCCTTTGCTCGGCACAATGACACGACAGATTTCGGTAATTACAGATGGCTGAAAGATAATGCCAAAGCTTTCGGTGGCGATCCGGAGTTGCTAACCCTGTTCGGAGAGTCGGCCGGAGGCGGGTCCATCAGCATACACCTCATGTCTCCCGTGACAAGGGGACTAGTGAAGAGAGGTATACTTCAATCCGGTACCTTGAATGCACCTTGGAGTTACATGCTTCCAGATAAGGCGGTCGAAATCGCGAAAACTCTCATCGAAGACTGCGAATGCAACGCCACCCTTCTAGATTACGAACCGGAGAAGGTAGGCCTTGGCCGAGTACAGAAAAAGAAAACGCAAAATTCGAAAAACCTCCATACACAGGTCGTTGTTTTTCCAACAGGTTATGGATTGCATGAGAAGCGTAGATTCCAAGACGATTTCCGTGCAGCAGTGGAACTCTTATTGGGGAATACTCGGATTTCCCTCGGCACCGACCATCGATGGCGTCTTTCTAACGGATCACCCTCTGGAAATGCTAAAACGGGAGAATTTTCCAGAGACCGAAATACTTATTGGAAGCAATCAAGATGAAGGTAAGACGAAAACGTTATTCGCTTTTAATATTTATTCATTACCTCAGCGACGAATGCTTTATATTAGATGCCTCAGGTTAAAATTGAACACAATCTTTTGAAAATTATAATCATGTAAATGAATATTGACAAAGTTTGGGGAAATTAAAAGTTTCAACATTCTGACAAGAAAATTAAGTTGTAATTGAAATAAAAGTTTCTGGCGGGAGTCGAGAAGCAGTTCTCTGATTCTCTTTTTCGGAAAGAGTTTTGTCGTTATGTACGAGGTGTCCTGATGATCTAGCATCGATGGTTACTTTGGGTAACATCGAATTCTGGTCGAGAATCATTTCGAAATATGGAATAATTATGCGGCCAGCAAAACTCTGAAATAAATTGTCGCATTAGATCGTAAATCTCCGTTCGCAAAGTCGCAATTAAATTTTATTCTCTTGAAGTATCGGGGCTCTCAATGTCGGAGACACCGGGATAAATCTCTCTTGGGCATAAACATTAAAGGAAAGAATTGTCGAAACCTTTCTTATTCTTCACATCTTTTGCTTTCCCATAAAATTTCTTCCACTTCTTTTTTTTCTTTAAAAACCCATCCATCAGCTTATGTATGTGTGTGCAGGAGTGTCAGATTAGGTTAGCGTTTTAATGAATAACAGCTTCCAGACCAGCCGAAATAGGGAAGCTGGCACGAGGAGCCAGACGTATATCATTCTTCATTAAAAAACACGGCAATCACCAAAAAATGTAACAGCTATTCAACGACATTCTGTTTTTCCGAAAAATTATGAAATTTCAGCAAATTTAGTCGATTTCGGCAGGAATTGCAGTGAAGGATGTCTCTCACAAGGAGAGAAATTCTCCGGCAGGAGGAGCTAAAATGAATGTCTCATAAGCCCAAAAAGAGTGCGACGAAAGCATTGAATGAAAAAAAGAACAAAAAGCTAGAACCTAAGGAAATTCAAAATATTTTGCTTGCGTGATCGTTCGCAAGGAAATCGCAAATTGAAACAGTCGGAAGGCTATATTCCACGGAAGGTATATCGGAAAGAAGTTGCCTGGAGCAAGCATTTCTTTCCATTACACATGTGTTTCTGTCATGAAAACTGTCGAGAGCCTTGGAAGCTTAAGCAAGGATGAGGCTAACGGCTATGTAAGGTTGGCAATGGCATTTATTGAAAATTCCAGGATGATTCGATTTAATGCTCGGTGATCTGACTGCGAAAAAGTGCATGCAACATGATTGCAAAATGGAAAACCACTGGAATTTGCTGTGCCGGAAGTGCTTGGTTTCCGCGCAACGAAGTACTGCCATAATGTTGCTCGGGGATCGCGGAGGGCCAAGACGAACTCTTAATTCCGAATTAGACGAACTTTTTCATATACTAATAAATGGCTCTCCATTGCTTATTTTCATCTGCTCGGAGGCAATCACGATTTTTGAACACGCTTTCGTCCCTTCTCAATTTCGTTTGCAATTTTTTTTTCGTTAATCGGCCGGAGAACACAGAGTTCGACTGCCTAATCGAAAGTTTTAAAACACAATTTCACATACAGAAGATAAATGTAACTCTGATCGCTGGCAGAAGTTGGAATATTCAACGTTTTATTTGGTCCCAAATCGGTTTGTTTCAGCAATAATTACAATAATTTGCCTTTAGAACATTTCGAGACGACCTTCCCGCAGTAAAATGTTCGTAATTGACTAAGATTAAATGACAAAGGGGCATGACGGGGACCGAAAACGTGGGTTTTAAATTCAACACGTTAGAAAGGTGGTGCTCTTGAAAGCGAGGACGAGGGCGGGACACGGGTGCGGAAGAGGAAGGAACCAAAGGGACGAACCCGCCGCGGGACCTTTTCCTCCTTGACGAGAGATCGATAACGAGGATCGATTGCCGATCTGCTGTCAGTCCTTCATTTGCTCTGCGGGAACGCCGCCTCCTTCCGCCCCTCTCGCCGGACGTTGATGAAGCGGAACTTCCGAAAACGTGAGATTTTATCCGTCGCAAATCGGGAAGTTCCGGATTCGACGCATCGGATTTCATTTTTTTCACAGATGTTTAAATAATTTAATTCCTAAATTTTCCATCTAATTACGCGAGGTTTAATTCCGGTAGCCAGGTCTTTCAGGACTGCAGGAAACGGAAAACTGCCGTTCCGGAAGTCAAGTCCCGGAGCCTTTTGGTGCCTCAGTAACGAAGCCTGGATTCGTTTCTTTCCAGGAACATACTTTATTTTGTACGATTTCATCGACTTCTTCGAAAAGGACGGACCCAACTATCTAGCCAGGGACAAGTTTTTGGAAATTGTTGAAACGATATTCAGGAATGTTTCCCGTCTAGAGAAAGACGCCATTATACTAGAGGTGAGAAGGCTCCTGGTTTTGTGGTGAGATTGAGAAGTGCAAATTATTGTTTGGATCAACAACTTTTTCATTTTTCTTCCAGTATACCGACTGGGACCAAGTGACCGATGGCTTTTATAATCAGAAGAACATTGCCAATGTGGTTGGCGATTATTTCTTCATATGTCCCACCAATAATTTTGCACAAATGTTCGCGGATCGCGGGATGAAAGTTTACTACTACTTTTTTAACCAGGTAAAAGATTCGCATCAGGAATTTTAAGACTCACCATTTAGAATGATGATTGAGATTGGAAGACTTCGCCTCTTCGGAAAATAAAATTTTCCATGCTTTTCCAAATTTCTGGCTCGTGGCGACGATTCCATCCACAAATTATCTAGAACAAAAGTATTATATATGAACAATGACATTTCCACTTCGAATATTGATTTAAACCAATATTTCAGTGCATAGCTAATTTCTGGTATAAAGCAAACAATAACTTATTCGTTATTGTAGGTCATAGTAAAGGTTATATAAAGTTTAAGGAATTGTTCCTGGAATGAATTACAAAATTTGACAATTAGGTTATGTACAGCTGAGACCGATTTATGGGTCATTTTGATAATAAAACTGATTTTTTAGAAGTTGAAATATAGTTTGAATAATAGTCACTAAGTTTGGTATTACTCAAAATGTACATAATGCAACCAAGATATTGGTTTAAACATAAACAATAAAAGAAATTTCAATTTTTTTTACTAGTTAATATGGTTTAAAATATTATGCTTTTTTATGCTTCAAAGGTTTTACTAAACTGGCAACTGGATATTATAATAAAATCATTTTCTTTTTGACTGATCATCTCATATTGTAGAGAACAAGCACAAACGTTTGGGGAGAATGGATGGGTGTCATGCACGGCGATGAGATAGAATACGTTTTCGGGCATCCACTAAATATGAGCATACAATACAGCAACAGAGAAAGGAATTTAAGTCGAAAAATCATGGAAATTTTTTCTAGATTTGCAGCGACTGGGTAAGAAAAACAGTAATTCTAACGAAACTTTTTCCTCACAGAGGAAGCAGGTAAAGATCTTTGCTAGACATGAAAATTGATTAATTGTTCCAGGCAACCGGTACAGGATGCAAAAGAATGGCCTCTTTACACCAGAGACCAGCCGCAATATTATATATTTAATGCTGACATGACCGGACTCGGTAAGGGACCCCGCTCCAAGGCCTGTGCATTTTGGAACGATTTTCTTCCGAAGCTTCGCTACAACCAAAAATCCGAACTTGTAACCTGCGAGGAGCAGATGGAGGAGACTGGAGGCGGCATTTCAGTGTTGCCGCATTTTCCCATTACTATAACCTGCATATTAATGGTATTTTTTATACTTTTATAAACTAAAAATATTGCGATTTATAATAAGAACAAGCAGAGAACATATAAAACTGCTTTGAAAGGTAGATATGAATTGAGATTCATGAAAAATTTACCCGAAATATTACAATTAATATATGTGAAGAAGTATCTATTGAAATTCAAATACTCATTCTATATATATATATATATATGTAAATTTTCTTTCTGCAGTATCTGCAAATTGCGTACAAAGCACTTTGAGTCTATTAAATAATTTAAGTAAAAAATTAAATTAAAAAACTTAAATAACTATAATGTAAAATTTTCGGGCTAAGATGAATGAACACCTGAAAATTTATCAATTTTATATGTTCTTTATTATTGTGAAAGTTAATTACATAATTTAAACAAATATTTGTTAGTTTAAATATTTTAAAAAAAGAATGTTTTTATTGATGCGCTTTCATATATTTTTCTATTAGCGGCCAGGTTTTTATGTCTGCATTGTATTTATATATATTTAAGTGGATATATAATCTTAAGAAAGGAATCTAAAGTCAATTTATGCCTCATTTCTATACGAGATCAAATCTCGACTGATTTTTAATTCAGTAATAAATTAAGGAAATAAATTCTGCAAAGCATATTTAAAATAATTTTTGCGTTTTTATATATAAAATATCCAAATTTGCTCGTAAGAAAAATATAATTGACATGCTCAAAGTCTAACGTTTCCTTGTAATTTGCAAACAATAGAGAGCAAAATAATATGTTTTGAAGGTACTAATAACAATTTAAAAATAAATATTTTCCTTTTAAAAAAATAATATTCATTCATAAACGTCGAGATTTGATGAAAAATGTTATTTAATCGTTTTGCACATTTAACGATTGGCCTAAAGCATCACGAAAAGGGGAAAAGCATAAAAATTAATGTTTTGCCTATCAACTATATTCAACTTAAAAACTATCCCTTGCGCTAATGCCTTGAACCTTTTTTTATTTCTTTTAAAATCTACTTTTAAAAGCACATAAATGAATAGATTACTTAATCGTCATCAAATTTTTAGTGTAAGAAAACAAAAGGAACAAATAAATAGACATATCAAGGAAAGAACAGTTCTAGAAGCAAAATTTGAAATCGAAAAAATTTTATTTTTTTTTTGCAATTCAAAACTTTTTAACAAGGCCAAATCAAATAGAAAAATGTCAGACTTTTTAGACCTTTTAGCCATAGAAATTTCTGTGCTGAGTTTAATTCAAGGGGCTGGTCCTCTTTTTTATATAATTTTAAAATTATACTTCATAATATTTGAACTGTTCTTTCGAGAAATTTATACATATCATTCTTTCTTTTTGAGTATAATTCTTTGCATATCATACACCATCCAGTCTCTTAGTGCCTAAAAATGTGTAGTAAAGCAGTTTCTTTTTTAAATATAAAAAAATATAAATAGTTGATATTATGCAGAAAATCTGTATTTGCTTCAAATATCGTTTGTTAAAAAAAAATTTTCTTTGTAATAAAGTTTGAGAAGACGAGACCAAGTCCCTGATTGGGTAAATTGCAGTTGAATTTTACATTATGCTTCCCTTTCTGTATTAATAATATATTTCGTTTATTTATAAATAAATCTTAATAATTTTTATTTCGTTACTGTTACAAATTAATATTCTCTTATTCTGAATATATAATTCTCTTAAGTAGGCATTCTCGTATTTTTTTATAATTCTAGCATATCTAAATTTGTACAATATCTAAAAACATATCAAAATTTTTAAAATAATATTATTGATTGAAAATTTTAATTTTTTTTTATATTATGGAACTTTAAAAGTGTGTAAATTTTTTTTATTTTGTTTTTTACAAGAATGTAGATTTTGTTTGTTCTCATCTTCTCAAACCATTGTTCGTACTGTCTAAAAAATGATGAGGTTTTTTTAATAAGACGCAAAATATTTTATAATACACATACAAAATGTTTTCTATCGCTTATTCATCGTTTTCAAAGCTTTAAGAAATGTACTGGCTCATAACACAATGAATTGTTTTTGATAATCTAAAAAAACCAATTCATAATACTACGTAATATCATATATTAAATTCTAAATCTTAAAACGTTTCTTCAGCTTTGATCTTTTGAACATTAATTTTAAATACTCACTGGTAGTATATTGTTAAATAATAAGTTTAGATAAGATAACTTGAATAAGTAGAATTTGCTTTCGATGTGATCATATTTCTAATAGTGCAATTTGCATATTTTTAATTAAAATTACAGAAGATAATTTTTGAGATGAAATGTTTTCAAATTGTTACTTAAAAAAACTTAGAGATGCAAATTCCCTTTTTCCACTTTATTTTTCGAACGAAACCATTAGACTTTCGAAGAGAAAAACTATTTTGTTATTTAAAGTAGAAGTGCGCAAACAGCTAATCCAAGTGTTTTTCATTGATTGAAGGGAATTTCGAATTCATTTTTTTAAAGACTGGTCTAAAACCCTGAAATCTTTGCCACAAAATTAATTTTGAAATATTCGAATGATAAAATATGAAACTGAAAAAAGATTAAAAAAAAGGAAAAATTCTCCGTCAATTGGGAAAAGATTCTGGAACTAAAGATGAAAAAAAAATAAATTTTTTTTGAAATGCCATTTTATATTGCACTGATATCGCTTGTTTATACAGGGTGTATTACTTTATTAATAGAAATAAATTAAAAAGTTGATATTTTGGAGGTTGTACATTCAGTACAGATCAAAATTTAAATTTATTAAATTCAATGAAAATAAAAAATGATTATGGTGCGCCCGGAAAGCCCATAAGAAATATCTTAATTGAAAACCAATCAGGAAACCGTAAAATTCATGTAATTTACTGTTACCTTGTATAAGATTTATGTATTTTGAAATTTATAAACATGACGATGTGGAGGAGCATTCACCATTATCAAATATACTTAAATAGTTTTTTTTCTAGTGTGATTTCGACATTATTTAATGCAGATTATAAAAAAAATACATCTACAACAACCAAAATACCAATTATTATTCAGTGAAAAGTGAAAATTTCGGGACCATGGAATTTGTTATGTTTACTTATTCTTTTTCCGAAATGACGGAGAATCTAAAAATATGCGTTATGTAATACTAATAATAATATAATGATTAACTGAATTTTAAAAAAAATTGTTTAGAAATAATTCTATTTTTTAATGGGAAGCCTGATGTAGTTTATTCTTAAGCTGTAACTTTTTCAAAAATTAGAAAAAAAAAAAGAGGATAATAATATTAAATGAAAAGTAAAAAGACGTATTTTAAGGAGAAATTCGTTATTTCTAATTGGAACAGAAAATGTTTATAAAAAGTTATATATGCTTAAATGTTTTAAGCAAATTTTTATTTTATTCAGTTTCAGACACTGAAATGTGATTTCCGTTGTTATCAATTTGCTTAAAGAATTTACATTTTAATCGAGAATACAATCAAATAGTTTTGCAAATATTACCTTTTCGCGACACAACAAAATATAAAATATATGTAGCGTAAGAATAATAGCGATGACGAAAAATAGGGTTTTGATTGCAGTTCCCGAATGAAATTCCGTTCGCTGATGAGCTTTAAATAATTTGACTCTCAAAAAATTTTAAATATTCCTGCGGCTGGTGGCAACTGCCGCTACACTATGTAGGTGAACAATGAAAAAAGCCAAATCTTTTTAAAATGTCAAATTTTCGAACGGCGAATCGCTTTTCAATGATTCCTGTCATTTAAAAGAGTCACACTGCCATCACTCCGCACGGAGAGCTTTGGATTTTAATAAATCTCATCTAATGACGTTACCCGAAAGCCGCGGAAATTAAGGAAAACCTCCGTATAATAGAGAAGCACGAACAATTTATTAACCGAAACGTTTAGTCACGAAAACACGCCACTTTTAAACTGACAATGTGACTTACAAAACAACCAGTTTGAAATTTCTGTCATAACTTTAATTCCTATGAACTGAAATTTAAATATATTTTTTGACCTGTTTGTATTATCCTCAAAACACGAAAAAATTGCCGTGATTTTGAAAGACAATCTCTTGGAGTCGAATTATTTGATCGCTTTCACACACCTTAAGTAGTTTTAAATCAAGTTTGAATTTAACGACTTGTAGCTATAAATAAAGTTAAAAGTAAAATATTTTACAATAATTTAATTTTCAATCTTTATATGTATATATAAGTATATACATATATTAATTCCGTTTTCAAATATTTATGTATATTTCTGAATAAAATATTTGAAAAAAACGAACCATATATTGTATAAGATGTCTTCAGCCTAAGTATCACCGCGGGCGGTGGCAAATTATATTTCAAAAATTTGTGAAAATAATGTGTGGTCTTTGCCTTTAACCGAAAAACAAAAATTTAATTACCAACGACCAATTAATGCCTTTTCGATTCCACCTTTTTGCTTTCATAATAATGAAATAATGCTTAAGATTTGTTAATGATCTCATTATATATATATATATATATACATATATATATATTTTTCTATTCACATTTGCTTAGTTCATTATTATGTTCTTCTAATAACAAAAATTACATCAGCGACACAAGAAAGAAAATATTTTTCAACGATTTATTTTTATTTTTAAAAAAATTAATTCCATATATTAATTAATTATAAACTAGTATTCATTCTTTCGTTCGTTAGCACCATTTTTAGACCTTTCCTTTTTGTTTTCAAAAGTGGAATAAAAGCGCATTTACATTTTTTTGCGGTATTAAATGGAAACCTAAAGTGATCTTTTGTAGTCTTGTGCAATTTTTTTCTCATTTATTAAAATAATTAACTACTTTAAAGTCACAATTTTTTTTTATTTTGTTCTCATTAAATTCCGCGTTTTAATTTTATAAATTTTAATTTATTTTAATATTGTACCATTTTATTTTACATAAAAAAAAGTTTTCCTTTTCTGGTTTATAGTGAACATATCGACAATCTCATTACTCAGGATCAAATTAATTAGGAAGAGAATCAAAATTTTTAATTTTATTCCTGAATCTAATAAAGGAACGAAATTGAAACGCAAAAAGGCGAAGACTGTAAGATTTTTTGCTTTTAACGAGGATTATAAAAATCCTTTAGCAAATCATTTTTTGCCTACGAAATCATGACAGTGAAAAACACTTCGGTGTATAATAAAAAACAAATTGTTCTTCAGTATTTTCTTTAACGAGAGGCCTATTAGCTCAAATTAATGCGATAAACCACTTCTGCGGTTGCTCATTGTTTTGTTAAACATACCTTTTTGAAAGTAGGAAGAGGACATCCAAATAAGAAAAAAAGTTTTTTAAAAAGCGCATTAAATGTATAGCTCAATTAAGTTAGGTTCTAAATCATAAAAAAAAAATGTTATTAAACTTTGTTTTGATCTGTATATAAGAATCTTTTAAGTACACACTCGAAGTTTCTCCTTTCATTTTAATTGCAAAAATATTATTAAACTGAAAAGATAACATTAAGTTTTCTTTTCACTTATATGATGTTAACCTGCATAATTTCTCGCTTTGCCTGTATCAATGTGCAATATGTTCACATTTGACATTAAACGGCCTAATTTGTAGCATTGACTTTCGCTTTTATTACATTTCAATGTAATACTGCGTATTATCGAAAGAAGGACACTGAAATATATGTTTAAAAAAAATAAATATTTTAATTCTTAAGCTAAATATTTATATGTTAATTTCTCGCTCACTGATGGTGTTTATATTTTAAAAGTGGTAAAATAAAATATTTATTCATGTGTTATATTACTGCTAAAATTAAAACAAAGTTTTTAACAAGGGAAATTATGATAGCTATTAACTTATCTTATAACTCAGTCTCTATAAATTTAATTAACAATTTACAGTACAAAATGTTTTATGCTTGCAAAAACAATTTTTATTAAAAGTAAAATATTCAGTAGAAATAAAAAAATCTCTAATCATTTCGTAAAATTTATATTCTGATTAAGGAAAAAATGTTTGTTTTTTACAGTTAAATTTAAAAGTAAAAATTAAAAAAAAAGTTATATTTTGAGTAAAATAAATAATGTAGTCTTGGAGAAAAAAAGTAAAAAAATAATACATTAAATCTCTAACGTACAAAATATCTCTTATTTTTCGAAGAATAATACGGTGATTTTGTTAATTGGAAAAAAAGATAATGGATATATTCTTCAAAATCTTACTCTGAAATTTATCTGAAAATTAAATTTTGTATTCAAAGTCTTCAATATTTTCTTAATTAATTAGAGATAAAAACATTCATCCAATAGTGTGAACTCATTCCTGTAGTATAAACATTTTTCTTTTTATTAAAGCTTTTTAATTTTTTAAAAAATATTTTATAGCAATGAACAAAAAAATATTATAAAATTTAAAATAAAACTCATAATCAGGTGATGAAATCATCAGGAAAATTAAATCAGTTACTTTTCAAATAATAATATCCATAAATATTATCCATACATTTAAGATTATACTTTTAAAACTCTCTATAAGTAGGAAATTAAACGGAATGTAAAATATCTTATGACTTTGAAATCTTACTTTATTCGTTTTCATAAGCTAAAAGCTTGTTATTCTTTTCTGTCATTCGGATAAGATTCAGCCTTTTCTGTTATTTATTTTTAAAAAAATTTTTCTTTGAAGCTTTTGAAGCCGAGCAACATTAAATTTAATGTCTACCAAATCTTCTTTTAGCAGTTTACAATCATGGCTTAAATCTTATGAAAATAAAATCAATGTTCAAAATATATATTTGAAGAGGATTGAACATAAACCTCACATATGTAATAATTCAGTTTAGGGAACTGAGAATAATCTTTTTACGCATGGTTTTTTTATTAGAAACTTTTAAGAAAATTCGAAATTCTTTTACAAATAAATCAATAAGTTTTTAACACACTATATATTTTTTCATTAAATAAATGTTATCGTTTTCCTACTCCATACAGATTTTGGAATAAATAAAAATACCTGCGATAATTGTTGATGACCGGATGTAACTCCAAATTTTCTTCCGTTAGGGAGAATGGAAATATTTGATTAATTGATTGAAAAGATGATTAAGGGATTTTATTTCTACTCGCTTTTAAGAAAAACAAAAGCTTTATTCAATATCTCACACTTAAAAATTTAAGGTTGCAAGTTTTAATTTCAAGCAGTTAAGTCTGAAATTAAAATAAAAATAATATTTTTTTTTTATCACATTCTCATTCTTTTTTTAATCGCAACATGAATTAAATCATTATAAATATTTTCAATTAAATTTTATAATATAAGCTACATCTGATCTCGAAATGGTTCTAACAGAAAGACATGATGTCCAGATCTATATTTTAAAACGATTGCAGAACTTAAAGAATTATCGTTTTGGGATTTCCTTTTTGTTTTTCCAAAAATATTTTCCCAAAGAACAAAATTCATTAAAATTGCAGTAGATTTTTTTTAAATATTATTCTTTATTATTATTATTATTATTATTATTATTATTATTATTATTATTACTTAGCTTATTTTGTTTGTGCAGATTACAAAAAAATTTTTTTTTTCAAACTTGTTTAAAATTTTAATGAAATTATTATTTTTTTAAATTATTGGGTAATGGTTTAGAAGTAAATAGATTGTTATCCAATAATAAATCTAAGCACTATTAATTTTAGTGCAGCTGTCTACATCAGTAGTTTAGACTTAGAAAATTTTTGAAGACTAAAATTTTGTAATTGTTGTGAACTGAAAAAGGATTTTGGTTTTTCTCTTACAATGTCGCTTTAATTGGAGAGCTTTAACACGACTGTATTAAATGTTTAAATGTTAGTTTATACAATAAAAATTTTTTAAAAAAAATAAATAAATGATAAATTTATTTCAAATCCTGCATTCTGTTTATTTTTCTGATGTCTGATTAAAATTTATAAATTTTTAATGTTCAACCTGGTCATTTATTATTTTCTATACAGTATCACGAGTGCATTTAAAATAAATAAGAAAAAAAATTTGTTAAATGAATTTTCTTAATTTTTTGTGTGAAAATCCATAATTTTTAGTCCGACGGATTCAGCACATTAAATATAGTTTGTACATTCCGAATGGAACTAAATAAGTTTAATGGAATATCTTTATAAATTTTATGTGTCTATCTTAATTCTCTCGTTTTCTAATTTATCATTTTTTTCTCCTAAAGTATCAGGTTTAAGCCCCGATCTTAAATCCCATTCATAAATTTTTATATGATCGAAAACTCTTTGGAGTAACTTTCGATTACTTTTCCATTGATATATATCATTGAGAATGATACAAGTTTTTTTTTTTTCGAATTTTAATTCATAAGATTTGGTGGAATGTATTAATACATCATTTTACGATGAATATTTTGAATAAAACCTTTGTCGTGAAAAGCTTCATTTTCAATTCACCATTACTTATGACAGTGATAATTTTTTTTTCACATTATTTTCGTTGAAATTCTTGTCAGTTATTCTAAGAGCGAATATAAGTAAATAATGAAAATGTTCAGTTTTGCCGCAAGTTAACCGATCTTTACGTGAATGTGATATTTTTTTTCTGTGAATCATTCCACATTACTTTTTCCTATCTCCTAAAACTAATTGTTTTTAAAACATTAATAAAGTTAAAAAACTTAAATGTGAACATTATTGTAAAATCTCACCTTTTTTGAAGAAATAAATCGATAGTCAATGTGATATGATGCTAATTAAGAATGGTTTCTGCATGAAGCAGAAAAATCTCATAGTCTAATTCTCTAAAATCAAATATTTTAACAATTACAATGCATTGTGTACAGCAATTTAAATATTTCTCGTGTTTGCATGAAAAATTTTCTTTATTTTGTATGAATACAGTCCTTATGCTTATTATTATTACCTATCCTTATGTATACAGTCCTACCTTATTTGAATGATTTTCATAGTCAATTCACGATTCTTTTTCAGTTTTTCAACTTTGTTTTTTTAAAAATGATATTTTATTTAATTGAAAGGACAAGTAAGGAAAGGTAATTTAATTTCGATACATTTTCTTTAAAAATATTAACATTTCGTACCAAAACTTTATTTAATCGTTTGAGAAATGAGAAAATCAAGTCTCGAACGAAAATAATTGAAACTTTAACCGTTGCTATTGTGTCACAGAGCAAACCGGAAACAATGGAGAACCATTAACCATAGACATTAGCAATTCGTTTCAACGAATCATGTCTTCGTTAACCGAACCGATTTTAAAACATGCATAGCTTTCAAAATAGTAAAACATGTGTATTTTAAACAACATTAAAAAGATATGGCAGATAAAGTAGCTCAAGAGAAATTCCTAAATATTATGAATAACTTAGGTGAAAAAGATAAAATATCATTTTTGAAATGGATTAATTCAAATTGGAATCTTGGTAAACATTGCTTTGTATTTTTTTTTCTTTTAATATGAAGCTTCGAAAAATATTAAGTTATGAAATTGATTTTCAGATGATTTATCAGATGTGAGCAGTACGGAGGAAACTATATTAAATTGCATAGCGGCAGATCTTCGCCCTACTTTACCTCTTCATGCTACTTTCCCAACAGAAACAATTGTATCTCCAGTGGTAGGCCCTGTGAGTGTTCATTTAAATGCAAAATTTATAAATATATCTCTGTAGTTTTCATTATTTATTGCTTTTCATTATTACTATTAATATATTTTATAATTATTATATAATTCATTATTATTACATTTTTATTCATTTTTAAATAGCTTTATGTATTTATTACTTATATTAGCTCCTTTTACATAGCTAATTATTCATTATTACATGGCTTTATGTTTATATACATTCCTGAATAGAATTTTTTTTATACTCTTCTATTTATTCACAAGAAATGATTTTCAATCGTTAATTTAAGAAGAATTTTTTGCTTGACTCAGTTGAGAACAAATAATGCAATCCTTCATTAAAATCTATACTTAAATTATGTTTTTATTTTTTCTTCTAGAATGCAGATTGTGATCCTAAAACTACAGTCCACTTGGATGAATTTTTGTATGATGACAATTATGTTGATAAACTAGTTGATAAAGGACAAATATCAAGACATTATTGTGCCAAATGCTTTAGTAAAAATGTTAAGCTCCTGAGTAAGATTTTTTCTTACTTTACTTATAGAATAAATATTCATTTATGAAAATTATTTATAATAATAATAATAATTTAACAAGTTAAATTTTAGGACTTGGGAAAGATGAATTCATAAAATATTTTTTTACTTCAGGATTTCTTCATTACACTTTTAAATAAATTTATTTTTTCTTTGCAGCATTTATATCTCATTCAATGTCAATAAAAAGAATAATTTTCTTGTTTACGTCAGTTTTACCTTCTTTAAACAAAGAAATTATATTAGATATTGGTTCCAGACTTGGAGGAGTGCTTTATGGTGCTTATCTGTTAACATCAACTCCAAAAATTATAGGAGTGGAACTTAATAATGAATTTTGTAAACTGCAAAAAAAAATAGTTCAAAAATATAATTTTGGTGACCGGATTGAAATTATTTGCAACAATATTTTTAACAGAATTGACTTGGTATGTAAATTTTTTTACATCATAAAAAATTTCTGCTTATTCTGTGAACCTCATTGTTGAGAATTAGTTATAATTTAAAATAGAATTATAAAATTATTTAGAATATTATTTGTTAGAATTTAATTATAAAATTTATTTTTATTTAAACTTAACTTATTTTTATTCATTTTTAAAATTATAATGTTTCCAAAATTACATGTGGTATTTGTTTGTCAGCAAAAAAATTAAATATTTTCTATTATTGTAAATTATGTAAAACTATTTTTAATAACACTGATATGAATTGCTTTTAATATTAGGAATTTTTTATGAGCATTAAGACTCATAATATATATATGCTTTTCTTTGAGAAAAATTTTGTTGTTATTTTCTATGTTTTTAATTATTTGTCAATCTTTATTGCATTCTGTAACTTTTCTGTGGTCAAGATTAGTTCTTGAGTTTCAAGCTAAATGTTGAACACTAAAAATACTTGGGAATTTTAAGATCATGTTTTGCCAGCAAAGCGATAATACGGACATATTCTGTTTCAGCTGTCAACGGCAGACGTGATCATACTCAACAATGCATTTGAATTTTTTGCTGACGTTAATGAAAGTATTACGGCTTGGCGCCTCCTAGGTCAGCACATTAAGCCGGGATGCACAATAGTTACAATTCCCCATTTAAACGAGACGTTTTCACGCCTTGAGGTAGGACCAATCGATTGTGAATTTTAAAATCTAAAATATCTTAAAAATTATTTTCATCTTTTATATCCCTCACTGGTATTTTTTTTCCTTCTTTAGGTGGGATTCGATTGGACGGAATGGGTCGAAGAATTGCCGATATACAAGCCGATGGAAAATAATCTGGATGATTGGGAAAATCATCTGCAGCAAATGAAACATTACAGAGTCAAACAGAATATTAAAATCAATTAAGTGAAAAATGGATTTATTTATCTTGATCAGTTGTTCGTTTCTATGTTACTTCTCGTCTCTCTGGGTGTAAAAACTAAGCTAATTTATTGCCTTTTAAGATAATTTTTTCTTTATTTTTTTATCACCGAAAGTTTAAAAGTAACAAAATTATAGTTAAAGCGGAAAAAATGTTAAATACCGAGGATTCTCGGTCTGAGGAAAACTGTATTTCTGCATTGTTAAAATAACCAAAGTAAGCTTAGAAAATTAATTTGAATGATCTTGTGATCGAATGCTGTTAATCGATGAGAAATTAATAAATAAGTAAAAAGGCAAAAGTTTTTAATTATTTTGGTTAAAGTGCAAATAATATACGTGTCGCATTTTTAACACGAATATTTTTGCAGGATTAAATCCATCAGGTTAGGCAATTAAATCACTAACCTAACCTGATTAAATCCATTTTCCACTAAAAGGAAATTATAAATTCAGATGGAAGAGAATTCATAAAAAGAAAACTAAATCCGTACTGGTTCTAGCAACAATATTTATTTTCACCAACATTAATTATTGTATTTAATACTTGAAATATTATCCATATTAATTATATATATCTAATTACAGTGAAAATTCACCACTCGTCCTTCCTCCCTCTCATTTAATATCTAGAAAACTGAAATTTCAATCGGTTTAGCCATTTGCAAATATTTATAAAAAAAAAGATTTTTTTTTTTTTTTTAATTTTAATATTAAATGCCTTTATTAAATTAATTATTATTGACGCTATGGAAATCAGTATTAAAATGACTTAAAATTTAAAATTATCGAGGTTGCGAGTGGGCCAATGCTTCAATCGGCTACTCATTCAAATTCAGCTAAACATAAATACGCAAATATCAATTACATTTTCAAAATAGAATACACGGTATTAATCTAAATGCCTTTTCCTATAAATACAATGGTTAAAATCATCTACATCTTCAGCTTAATAAGTTTATTTTCGTTAATTTCGGTTAAGTAATTAAATTCAGCTATAAATTAATTAATATTCAGTTAAAATGTTCAATTTCTATCAAAAAACACAGAACATTTTTTCTCATGTAACTGCATCGCTCTTAAAAAAAAATCTTTCCGAGCTTTCGCTTTTGGAGAATACTAGCGAGGAAGACTTCGGAGCCTGGAAAAAAGGAAGCACAGACAGGACGAGAAAAGAAAGATCCTGTCGTGTATTTGGCACTAAAAACAGGAGAACCTAAATTAGTGTTTAAATTGCAGATATTTTGCCGGATTAAAGAGATCTGATTTAAATTTCTACACAATTCATCCCTTAAAAAGGTTTCGCGTTAAAGGGGAATTCCTACTTCTGAAACTCCTGCTTCAAAAATATATGTATATTTTTTTCTTCTTTTAAATAATTAATATATTTCAATTAAAGTTGTTCCGTTTGTTTCCTAAAAAGACGCAGTTACAATATTCTTTTTGTAATTACTACTCAAATAGAAAACAAAATAAAAAAAAGAAAAGTTAATGCATTTCAACTTAATTTCTACATTAATAAATCACGATTTGAGACCCTGTTTTTATTTTTATTAATTTTTTTTTTTAAATAATTAAAAGGCTAGCTTATTTACATACACGTTATTTGTCTGCCTTTTAGTTCCATTATTTATTTCCCGATTTTATCTCATTTCAACATTCGCGTAACAAATTCCGAGAGTATTTCTAGTGCGGTACAACCCGAATCCCTTGTTTTTCCCCGTTTTCTGGTATCGTCGGAGGATGCGAAAGCGCCCTTTTCTGGCCACGTCGAATGACGAAGACGCGTTCGGGTGATGCCTCACCGCAAACCGTGCAGGATCGAGAACAGGAACCGCAAAACGCTGAGCTTTCGTTTCGGGTGATCGGGGAGAGCCCGGGGAAGGAGAAGGGAAAAAGGTTCCGGCCTCGGTTTCCGCTTCGCCCCCGTGCTCCAGCAGCACACGAAACGCGTTAAGGTTGCTCTCCGCGATTCACGAAATAGCCGGAAAATCGCGAGAAAGCGCGCCCTTCGTGAGCTTTCCGAAAACCGTGCATTTCCGTGTCAAAATGCGAACTGACTTGGGGGTGGGGGAGAGGGAGGGGAGACGGGGGACGGAAAAAGGTTCGGCTGAAATTTTTCGTTCCGCTAATCGCAATGCAGCGGAAACACTCTCCGAGACCGACCGAAAACGTAATGTAAAACTCGAGCAATGGCGCTGGACACGTCGAGGAAGGAAGAAAGAATAAAAAAATTTACGGAAAGCCTTTGTCCCAGCAAATTCGCTACTTTTCCAGGTTCGAAAGGGGAAGAAGCAGGGTAAATTTCATCCAACCCTCTCTCGCGATGCCGTCTCATATTTATTAACCAAAAGAATGATTTAAATTTTTTTTTTTTGTTGTTATTAACCGAAAACGCCGCGGCAAACTCTCAAGCGGCAAAGCCATTTTGGGTTTCCTTCCCGCGAAAACGCTTTCCCCCCACCCCACCCCTCCTCCTTCCCCGCGCGCTTTCGACCGGCAAAGGGAAATTTTTCCCTTCCCCTTTCGGATGCGGACCGAGGGAAATTTCATCGCTCGATGGAAAATGCCGGAAAAACGGCGATTTCAAGAAAAGTAAATGAAAATCGCGCAATTTTCTGCTCCGTTTGAGGGAGGGTGGACGGCAACTTGTTCAACAACAAACCACTCAGCATCATCGCCTTTTTTTTTTTTTTTTTTTTTTCGGCGACGCGCTGAGAAATGTATGCATATACATTCGCATATATACGCACGCACGTAAATTGCCCCTCTCATTTTCGTGGTTCGCACGATCCCGACCTGACGCGAATCCTCGCCTCGGGGACTCGGATCATGCAAAAGCGGGCGGAGACGCTTTCCGCCCCGAAAAGCAAAAAATTTCGAGAACCCGCGGGGCGGGGACGCGGTTTCGACCGCTCAGAGCGGCGCCCGCGAGTGGCGTTTCGCATCGGTTCCCGAAGTCGTCGCCCGCGCCCCTTCGTCCCCCGAGCTCGGTTCTCGAAGCTGCACCCGGTCCGATCGGGGGTGCCGGAAACGTCCCCGTTCCCCGAGGGGTCGGTCGAGATCGCGTCAGATCGGACTCCCGCGCGAACCCGGGATGGGTTGCGGGGGCGCGCCCCGAAAATTAACCTACTTTCGTGCTAAAAACATTTCGAAATGAAAAAGGTAAAATACACCACACTCTTGACACAAGCTTTGAAGGTCCTTCGACATTTTCTTTTTTTTTTTCCCGCGCCCCACCCCCCTCTCTGAAATCCCAGAGTCGTGGATAAAAACGCAGACAACAAAAAAACAAAAAAAAATTTAAAAAAAATGTCAGGAAAAAA
>JAOWBB010014703.1:0-51305 GCA_028565995.1 Ricinus marginatus
AATTAATAATAATAATAATTAATAATAATAATAATTAATAATAATTAATAATAATAATAATAATAATAATTAATAATAATAATAAATTTTTAATTCTTGATGGTGTCTTAAGTCATGTACATACCATCATTTGTTTTAATATTGGTTAAAAATACTTTAAATTTATTGGTAACAAATAAAAGGATATAAAAATTCAGTGAGAAAGCTATCAAATATAGGGTAAAAGTTTTATTTATCTCATCAGAAACTGAGAATTGAATATAATTTTGCAGTTTATTATGGACATCAAACATTTTGTAAATGTTAATTCATCAAAATTAAGTTTGTAATATTTTTTATTCAGCATAATTTGGTCTGAATTGAGACAAGAATTTAGTGAATGATTTATAGTGAAATTTCTCTTTGCTGCTTTTATTAGTTTTCATATTTTGTCGCCTAAATAATTCACTTTGAGAACGCGTTACCTCTAACAAATGCGATTGGTCGTCAGTTCATTCTCCGGTTTCTTTGGCATTTAAAAAAGTAGCCTTGTCCTTTCTTGCCTTTTTCTGCTGTGTTTAATTGAAATTTAATGTGTTCCAATAAATAAAGTTATTCAGGCATAAAAGGTTTTAGGAATTGATATAAATTATGTGTTGTTTATAACTTCCTTTTTATTATCTCACTTCTTTATTATTTGTATAACCACTTGCATTGTTAATGTTTTTTAATAGGAACAAATAAATGGCAGTTCGCAGATCCTGTGCATTCCTCACGAGCTTGCCGATTATTGGGTACCACCACAGAAGAATTGTCTCAACTCATTTGGGACTCACCCGAGTCTCCTACGAAAACTCGAGCCCCGAACGATCGGGATAAACCGCCGACAGGCTTGGATGCTCTGAAGGGATTCGTCATGGGCCTCTACTACGAAGTTGTTAATGCCGTTAATTGCTTAATTAACAGGTAGTTGAGATTGTTGCTCCTCTCGTTTAATAGCATCATTTTTAGTCATCACTGTACTTGTAATTATTTATAATCAGTAAAGACTAATTTAAGATAAAATTGATTTAATTCATAAACTATCTATCTTTGTTGATATTATATTAGCTAATTTTATTTTAGTCTTCTTTTTTCATTTTTAACATTAATTTCTTTAGAATTATTATCTCATGAAACAATAATTTATTACAGGTGCTTAACATCCAATGCACACAATACCATGAGTATTTTAGTTGTAGATTCTCCCGGTTTCCAAAATCCGAGCAGTTCAGGTCAGCAGCGGGAAGCATCATTCAGCGATTTATGCCATAACTATCTTCAGGAGCGCCTTCATTTACTATTCCATAATGTTAATCTGATTGCGCCTCGTGATCGTTACACTCAGGTAGTAATTAACTTTGATCGCAGGCTGTCTCAAATTGAACCATAAGCTCTTTTATTTTGAAACATTAATATAAGACCTTTATGTGTGTCCCAATTTATGTTTAAATTTTTATTAGCTTCGAAATTTTATTTTTTAATTTTTTTCTGATATTTTAAAATTCATGTTTAGAATATTGGAGATGGTCTTTATAGATGAACATAAATCAAAATCAATTTAGGTAATTTCATTTGAATTTAATCTTAGTTTAAGTGTTAACAAATTTATTTTTTATCTAAATTAAATGAATCACACTTAAGCTTTTAAAATGTTAAAGTACCCAATTTTTTTCAGGATCATGTCGATATAAATATGGATAATATTTATACTGAGTTAAATACTCCAAATGAATTAATTTCTATTTTGGACAAATCCCCTCCTGGTGGAGTTCTTAAAACTTCTCAATCGGATCTTCGCGAAGTTGATCGCAGAGGATTATTTTGGCTCCTAGAAGAAGAAACAATTTATCCCAATTGCAGTGATTCTACTTTTTTAAAAAGATTTTTCCAGTATTACGGATCTAAGGGTAAGTTGGTAGCTTAACATATATTGATAATTCTTGTAATGCCTTCTTTATTCGAATTTGTAGTTTGCTTTTAAAATTTAATATTAAAGACAAATAAAAGCGTCTACCTCTTTTCTAATATTTTTGAAAATTATACTTAACACCCTAAATTAATACTATATTTTATAAAAAATATTAAAATTAAATATTATTAATGTCTGACTTTTATGAATTAAAATATATTCTTAGATCTAATATTGAATGTTCTTGAAATATTTCTAATTCATTAATTTTTTTATTGTATAGCCTTCGGAAAATATACAATTAAATTTGAAATTAGTTTTTAAGGAAAGAATCTGATTGATTAGAGATATAATCTGAAAGATTAAAAATCCGTTAAAATTTATTTTAGAGCATCAAATATTTGTACAAAAGGTTAATGATGTCAGTAGTTTCGTAATCCAGCACTTCCAAGGCACAAATTCGGTTACATACAATGTTCAAGGCTGGTTGAAAGCATCCAAAGAGCATCCCTTAAATAGCGTTGCGATTAACTTTTTGCGAGAATCGGCAAGGTAAAAAAAATCTCTAATGTATATATAGAATTTCGAGAGTCTGAATATTTTCATATTTGTATGCTTTTTATTAACAACAATTATTAAATGTAATGTTACAGAGAAGAAATAAAAGAAATTTTCGATTTGAGAAAAACAACTCTTGTGATAGGAAATGATAATTCCCAGTCCTTGAGAAGAGCATCCAGCATAAAAAGAACATGTGCAGTTGCCTTTAAAAGAAGATCAATCGGTTTACAAGTGAAATTCACAGCTGTGAGTATGCTTTTCTTGTATAATCATTCTACAACATTAGGATTAATTTTAAGTCTGTCTTCTTTACCCTTTAAGTATTCTGTCAAGTGTCATTTACTAATTCATGCCTAATGTTCTGATTTCGAAGTCATTAAGAAAATCGGAAAATAATTCAAGTTAACAAATATAAGAGAAATAGACATTTAATTTTTTGTACTTATGCTAAGATTCTGAAGTTAGCGGCCGTCGGCTCATTATCGTAATGGAGAAACAAAAATATTAATCTATATAGATCAAGTCTGTCTGTCTGTTATATAAATTTATCTGCTTTATGAAAATCAATAGTTCACTTTTTGTTGAAGGTCTTTATTTGAAAATTATAATAAAATAAAGATTTTTTAACCTTCAATGTTACAGTGAAGAATAAATTTCTCAGTATTGCATAATATTTTTTAACATTTATATTAATGTATATATCATATTAAATAAAATCACAATTTTTGGGCAGAATTTTTTTGATTCTTAAATTTTTAGTGTAATTCACATCGTTACAGTTAGGAACGATATCAGAGTGATCCGTGAAAGTATCTAATGCAATGCAAATGAAATACATTTTGCAAGATTACAATATTAATATATTTTTGAACCTTTGTTTATTATATTCGTTTCAATTTGAATTGCAGGATAGTTTGATTGAAATATTAAGAAGGACGAAACCTAAGTTCGTTTTTTGCATTTTGGCGCATCATAACGCTGGATTGTCAGAGCTTACACTTGGAGCGTCGACTAATGAAAATATTATTAATGTGCCACTCCTGCGATCACAGGTAATACGAAATAAAAAATTTAATTTATCCCTGTGATTGTACCAAATTGAAAATAACTTTGAGAATGCCAAAAATGAAAATGTCATTGATTAAAATAATATGCAGCGTAATTTTAGTAAATTAATTGTAAAAGAGAAGAAATCATTAATATGTTAAATTTTTTGGAATTTGCAAAGCATTGGCCCATGTATGACGTTGAGGGTTGTTCTAGTTGCAGTTTTCAACTCTGAATCTTTTTCTGTCTTCTGATTATCTTTTAAATTTCATTATTTATGCATTTCACTATATCCATTAAAACTGCTCTTTTCCAATATTAAATAAATTTTACAGATTCGAGGATTTGAAATATTATTAGCAACAAGGATGTACAAACAAGGATTCCCGCAATACGTCTCACACGGGGAATTTAAAAGACGCTTCAAATTATTGGCTTCGACAAGCGATGAATCTATCGAACATACTTCTACTTCGAAAGTTACCATAGCCACTAACGATCAACTACCTGCACTGGAAGCCATCGATGAAGCACGTGAAGTGGAAGAAATGCTGATGCTCATGGATGTTGATTCGACGAGCTACAGAATCGGACTCACTCAGGTTGGTTGATTAATCCCCGTTTTCTTGTATTATTTAT
Source organism: Ricinus marginatus (assembly GCA_028565995.1). Lineage (NCBI taxonomy): Eukaryota > Metazoa > Arthropoda > Insecta > Psocodea > Ricinidae > Ricinus > Ricinus marginatus. The sequence continues at coordinate 4,178 of JAOWBB010014703.1, forward strand.
TTTGTGTTTAGTTCTCACACAGATAATTTTTCAAGTGAAAAGCAGGAATTTTTGCTGTAGATTCTGTAAATGTTAGTCTTCAGTGTCCATCAGTACTTTTTCTGTAAGTAATCTCTACAATTTTTTTGACCCATAACGTCACAGATCTTGTTTTCGCTGGCAAAGGAAGCAGCCATATTTTAACACAATGGTTTTGAGAAAAATCTCGCCTGAATTCTTAGAGGAAAAAAATTTAGTAAATTTGTTATATTTGTTTCATTTAAACGTTTCCGTTTAATTTTATTGCCTTAAAGTTACCATTCTGTACGCGTTAGTTTACTAAAATTATTTAAAATGTTTAGTTTTGAACAGATTTTTTTTTATTGCATATATAGCGCTTCAGTAAAATGTAGAGAAAATAAGATTTTTCTAACTGGAGATTTTATGAGAAAAAACCTAATTTCTCGATCATCAAAATTTTCAGTTTGGAATTCCCGAGATCTATGTATATTGAATAGACGATCCATTTTTTTTTTAAAAATATAGGTGATATATCAAAGAAAGGAGTCAATCTGACATCACACATAGTTGCCTTCTAATAATGTTTATAGTGATAAGACCAACGAAGTAGAACTTATACGCTAATCTGTCAAAAGAAATTATAAATCAGTACCTTAATTTATTAGTTACCTAAGATTCAGCACATGAATATGTCGAAGAACGGAGAATCGACCCAAATCGCTTTCATACAAAACGCCTCGTGACATCTTTTATGCAATGCTGTTACATGATATTTACTGCTCCTGCCAAAACTCCTCCTGCCTACTTTATTTTGCACTTTCATGGACCTCTGACATTTCTTTCGTGCCACTGCTCGTAAACGAGCGTTGCTGGGGCTGGTTAAAGTTAGTAAATTGGCCGGTTACCAAATGAACTCGTTTCGCACTAGGTTTGCAGCTCTCGACGTACGTTCCTCGTATATAAATGGTGCATGTAACAGATATGGGTGCAAAAAATTTTCATTTAGTTCTAATTTATTAAAAAACGCCACGAAATAGGTACTTACCTACCCATTTTAATTCTTCGTTTTTTATTGTTCTCAATAATCGGCCATCAGGAATTTTGTTATCAGATCTCTCAGGCATGTAGCTCAGAGCAATTAGATTTGCTGAGTATCGCAATTTTCCGTAATCACGAATAAACAAATTTGTCCTTTCGGAGGTCCGTTACTTCCAGAGGTTTCACACGATTCTTTTATTTTGGAAAATAAAATTAATTATATTAATTTAAATGCGTTCACATGGACCCAGCCTCTCTTAGCTTGAAGATCTAGAAAAAAATATTGGACATAAGATAAGCAGTCCTTCTGGGTTTTGAGCGTTTCTCCCCGTTTCCGAAGAGTTTGCCTCTTAACCCGAATTAAGCGACCAGAGTTAGCAGCAAGGATCAAGCAGTCGATTGCAAAGCCTTCCTACTTCGGTGTCTGCTGGCGACGTTCTCTTTTCGTACGGACTGAGTCTGGAGAACGGATATAAGCTCGAAGGATGCGGATTTTCTTTTTCCCTTCGGCTTTGGATCCGTAAGAATATCGTACTGTGGTTACAATGAGCCGATGCCAGCGGTTCTTCCGCCTTTTTTTCCAGCGTTTTCGCTGCTAGTACTTGGATGCGCTCGTCACGCGGCTCTCGGTGCGGTTTTCTCGAAACTCCTGGCATTTACAGCACGGATGGAAATCCTCGGGTTTGTTGAAGAGACTTTTGAACGTTCGGAATTTGTCGGAAGTTGCGAGGCGAGAGAAAGAAGAGAAAAATTGAAAGAGAAATTATTGCGGATGAGTATTGCGGCTATGAAGCATGGTTTCCTAATGATGTTGTTTTCACCTGGGGGCACGTAGGTCACCCATCGAGTATTACCCTTTTACGTAAAATTTCAACATTCTGACCGGCTCTCTCGTGCTCGTTAGGCAGGTATTGAATCAACCTTTGCCTCCTTCGTTTTAAATCGGTTTAAGACAATTTAGCCCGATTTTTGTTGAAATCCTGCGGTTTTCACGATGCTTGATGGGGTTTTTGCAACTAACGTCGTCGTTTGAAGCTCATAAGGTTCGTAAAGAAAACTGTCTTTGTAGCATTTCTCGAAAAGCACGGCCCATCCGATTTAGTTTTCATTGAGGTACAATCATAAGACGATATTTTAATGAATTTTCGTCCAAATTATTTTTTAAATGATGACAATATGGAATTCTTATTTGATTTAGATTGCTAATGTGACAACTGCGTTAGTTAATGCAATGAAACTGTTTCACTTTGTTTTTGCATCTTCAATTTCCCTTTTTAAAGACATTAAAAGTTCCCGTTATTTCGCTAAAGCAGTTTTTTGAATTTACCTTTGGCAGCGGTTTCATTTTATTTATGTTGTTAGACCATCTCTGCGTTGGCCGTCATATTGTTTGACATCTGCGAAAGCGATAATGGTAACGAGGTTCTGAACATTGGAGTAACATGTAAAGGGCCAGGGACCGTGGTACTGCCATATTTTCTAACGAAGGGGTAGATTCGGACGAACCAAAATATTTTATTTTTTTCATTTTTTCTTGTATTGTCCGTGACAGCTCCTGACTCGGTCTTCAGCCTTTTGCGATTATTTTATTCACATTTTTTTTCATACTAATATTTAACATTGGCTACGTGGAGGCTACGCACGAATAAAATGCTTTTATTATTCACGCAAATTCATAAATTTATAAAAGTTTATGTAATGCAGCCGAAATGCTTTTGACATTACGTCATATGGTACGCATCAATAAGATGTACACCTGAATTAATTGGTTTAATAATGCTGCAGAATGCGAATTTTCCAATGCGGGGGTACGGGCAGCTCCGTTTATTAAGCTCCAAAATGCTTATTTCTGTTGTAATTCATGCATCAAGTTTTTTTTTTTCCAAACTTGACTAGTTTATTACAATTTGATTATAATTTTTTAATTGTATTTTAATCTATTCTAAACTTTGCGCCTTTGTATTTAACGGTTTCCTCGCGTTATGTGTTTGCTTTTCGTTTTGCCCGAACTGCAAAAGATCGGTTTTCGTTAGGAATTGATTGTTAAGTCAACGGTTCGCTTTTCCCTCTTTTCCGAACCTCCATGTTAATGCGTGAAATTTTAAAATTTCGCATTCTCGACTCGATCTCTCCTTCCGCTCTAACGCAACGCAGTGGGAATAATGGTCCGAGTTGCTGGAATTATGAAAAATCTAACGGATAAAAGGACCTTAACCACATGGAAAAAATTAGGTACGGCCACCCGACGCGCCTCTGGAACTCGAATGCGGCATTAGGTATGGAAAAATCCTCCGAGAACAGTTACTTGCAATCAGTAAACGATGTGACCGCAATCGGTTCGATTGTCCGGTTCTTTGTGCCTTCGATGTTCGCGAGTGGCTCTCGATGAGTGTTTTGGTTTTATTTCGTCTTTTGCATATTTTTCAAAGCCCTTAATGGTTTTAGGTACATCAGTTGTCAGCGCATTTTGCATAAGATACTGAAATCCACAATTATTAAAGAGACTCTCGTCGAAGTCGTTGCGTCTGCACTTGAGATTGTTCGAACCACTGCACTTTTAACGATTCTTGTCGGTATATGAGCGGCCAATGAATATCGATGCTCAGATGGCAGTTTGAGATTTTATGCAGCGAACCAATATATAATGCGTTCGGATCAGAAGCGCACACGAGGTCTAATTAATGAGGAAAAAATTTGAGCGGGGATAAAAAGAAATATTTTTTGATCGAAATAATGAACGTAGGGAAAGAAACCTTAGTATATAACATTAGTACCACTTATTAGAATAGCTTATTTCACGAAAATTATTGTCTTTGAGTTCGGCGTGGCACATGCGAAGGTTACTTATTTAAATGGCACGGCAGATGAAGAATAAAACGAGTTTGTTTCGGAAGTAAAAAGCCAGAAGCTTATCGATTATTACGGAAAATGTGGTTTGCGTCAATTAATCGCAAGTTTAACAATGAAAAATGACTGGTTGATGTGATTTGTGCCGGATACAAATATCGAATAGGGTATGAGCGTCGAGACCGAAGGAAGCAAAGCTTCTGGTCGAGGTATCTCGGAGAGGGCGGAGAACACAAATTCTTTTACATTTTTCTCATCGGTGAGATACACGCGTAATTACGACCGTTGCAGCGATGGCAGCCCTCGCGACTCATCCAAGAGCCCCGGGGGCGTTCTCTCCGTGCACTGGCTCTTCGACGAGGCAGCTCTTACAAGGCGGTGACGAGGCAAAGGTCGCCCGAGTGCCGGTCTTTGCGGCCTCGCGTTTTCGAAGGCGGGTGCTCCCTTCCCGGAACGGGAATTGGCGAGGCGGCCATTTCGGGCCGAAAAATCTGAAGATGCGGAACCCGTCTCTCGAGGTTGCTCGCGCTTTCCGCGAGGTGGCGCCGCGGTCGCAGTCGGACATTATCCTTCCGAGTGGGAACGCCTTGTCCGACGCATCCGTTTGCAAGTGCCGTTGCCTCCTTTTCGACGTTCCGAATGTTTTTCCGTCTGCTTCGTCGCGCTGTCGCTTCACGCTGCGTGGTTTGAAGCGACTCGGCGTGAGGCGGACGGATTTGGATTTGTAGAATGGGAGCTTCACGCAGACGGTGAAGTTGGAAGAGGGTCGACGCTGTGGCCGCATTCGATGTGATTCGCTGCGGCCACGATAAAGGAAATTTTATTTTCTCCAATTTTCATTTTGGCCGCAAAAGAAATATTGAAGACATTGGCGTAAAACTGGCTTTTCTAGCGGTTTAAGCAGTTCGAATTCCAATACGTTAGCAAGCTTATTTACAGTTTACTTTAAATGTACCTGGGAAAAATAATTTGTGTGCGAGAAGAAAACTTTTGGGCGAAAAAAATTTGGGTTTATTAAATTCACTTTATCTGTCAGCTGATGTTACGTTTCATTTCCTTCAAAATATAACTTGTTGCTTTTTTTTTTCATTTTTATTACTGTATTTTGTTGTTTCTTGCTATGAATTCACTGATCCCGTCAGAGATACGCCAGTCACAATAAATTCTTTTTTACTCAAACTACGCCTTTTTTGGAAAGCAAACGTCGTTTTTATGCGATGTGATTATAATTACTAAAAAACTTAATAAATTTATTTGGTGTAGGTTCAATGAGAGTCCGTTGGATGATCTTTCGCTCGATTAATGGGCATGGTTCGGCAAGGTGTGGCCCGTTGAATTGCGTATCTATCTGTCTTTAAGTTGCAACGTTTCGGATTGATCGGCAAATGCGTTTGAAACTTTTGGTATCAATATATGGTAATTTTACGAGTTCAGTTCGATTGCCGTGATTCTGACTAAACGTGACGGTAAAGGCAAAAGGAAGGTTATTTTAGTGAAAAAAGCTAGAGACAAGATTAGGAGTGATGCGAAATTAAGGAGGTGAAGCGATCTTTACCGAAAATAACTCGAGGAAATCTAAGGGAAAATCCCGAAGCTTTTTTACAGAGAGAAATGACTGCAGTGAAAATTTAAATACGGCGGGAAATAGCCGTGATGCGCTGCCGAGGAAGGTGGTTTGACCTGTTAAAAGTTTTCAATTTTTTCCAGGAGCCCCGGAATTTAATCGTTTGAAAATCTAAAAATTTTGATGTGGAAATGTGATCCGCATCACAAATGCAAGATTTGAGTTTCCACCGCTCTAAATGCAACAGCTCCAATGCGTTTCGACAAATATTTAAGCTGCCCCGGCAGAAAATGCTTTCGTTTTATATAAAAATTTTTTATTTTCGGAAAGCATGATATTTTCGGCAACTGCTATTTGGAATTACGTGTTATTAATGCCGCAGGCCTTGAATAGCTTGCAGCTCGATGTGAAATAAAGGTACAAAATCTTTTTCCGCGATTTGTAATTCGTCAGACGAGCGCACAGATTACAATGACTTTGGATTCCATTATATTAATATAATTTATTAACTTCACCGATATCGGACGAATAAATATCATGCCCCTTTAATTTTTAATCATGACCGACTCGTTCATTCGAGAAGCATTCGAAGTAATAAGTGAGTTTTTGAATTTAATTTGGTTACTTGCGGCATTTTTCATCACGCTAGTCGTGTTTCTCGGTCAGAAAATACAAATATTAACCATGCCGGCGCCACGGGGTCACAATTTGGGCCAGAAAACTCGTGATGAAGGAGGCGAAACGGAATACATCTTAGGCAGCGGAGTCCCGGATGGAAAATTTGCTGTCGAAAAAGAAAAAAATTCCATCGATGTGATTTTAAAATCGAAGGAAAAGTCGGACGACGGGGGATTTGGTTTAAAAAATTTCATCAAATTGTTCCATTCCCATTCGCCGAAGAATAGCGTAACCTTTGCCGAAAAGCACGAGGTAATCGCCGTGGCCGATGAGATCCTGGCGGAATTTCAGATGAGCACGTCCTTTCGCGAGGAGGAGTCTTCTCCAGAACGCAAAAAGGAAAATGAAGCCGCGAAAAATTTACCGCCCCACGAGGTGGACAATTTCAATTTCAAGTCAGAAGCGACGGACGGCGTACACGTTCGAAACAAAAATGCGAGCGGCTGCACTTCCGTTATTGTGATGCCCGAGTCGCTGCCGCCTCTCAAAGCGGGGCAACAGGAGCCAAAGGCTCCGGCCGATGTCGGATCTCCGGCGATTCGGGGGTGTTTGAGGAAACCGAAGTCGGACGTCGCAGTTTCGAAACAGGAACTGGTTTGCGGCTTCGCCGAGCTTGCAGTGTTTAAACCCGAGGATTGCAGGGTCCTCGTTGCCTCGGTGGATGCCGAGCTGCTGGGAACGGCTAAGAACGAAGCAGGCGATCCGTTCACGACGAACGCATTCGAACCTGTATCGCTAGATTCTTCGGTGTTCGCAAAGGAAGCGAGTTTATCGCTTAGCACTCTTGCGTCCGTTGCGGCTGCAGCTGAAGTCGGGTCCGGTTCCGATGGCGAAAAAGCGCAGGACGGCAAATTCGCGCCTTATACCAGATCGACCAAAATACCCAACATTGTAAGGGATACCCTGGAAAAGCCATCGGGGAAGTTTGAAAATATCTCTTTGGGAGAGCCGAAGGTTTCGGGTATCAACGTAAGCACCCTCGTGAATAATTTCGAGCGGATCGGAAAGGAGTCCAAACCTTGCGTTCGACGGTGCTTCAAGAACAGCCAGAAATCGTCGGTTCGAACCGTTTCGAGAACGGACAGCTCGAACGTCACGAGCATCGCTCCGAATGAACCGAAGTCGAATGCGCTCTGGAAGGCGAAGTGCGGCACGAGCACGCTCCGGAACGAGTCCCGGAGGGCTGCGGCCGAAGCGGAAGGGGCGGAATCTGCAACCAAGTCAACGTTTCCGGTCGTTCCCTACGTTAAGGGTCGATCATTTTGCGCTTCTTCACCACGTGGCATTCGGTCTGTCCATCACCCGAATCAGGGATGTTTCTCCTACAAGTCGAATATGCAGGAGTTCGGAAATCGCTCTAAAACAATTAAGGTTAATCCCAAGTTTCTCTTTTGCTTGACGATTTTTATTTTTCGTATTTCTGCGCAATCTGCTCGCAAAAATCTCAGAGAGTGATGACAACCGGAACCCGATGCGATTTTCATTCGAAAAATTTCTTCCGCGGTTCTTTTCGGCCTCTGATGATATTTCCAACTTTTGTAACTTAATTTAATTTGCCGCATCCAAAATGCTTTTAATGTCTTCTCTATCGATGTTAATACCTTTCTTTGAAAATCTTCATATTGTACTCGAGCGATGGAGAGCGCACCCGAAAGTATTACAGTTGATCTTGCGAGAAACTCAAAGTTAGATCTGTTACATATCCTCCCGTTTGTGATTCTTTTAAAGCGTTTTTTTCGTTCTTGAAGGAATTCGGTTTCCTCCATGGCCAATTTAACCGATTTGATTTCTTTTTAGCAGTCAGCCAATTACCGAACGTTGGCTTATATCTCCCGGCATCTATTATTTCTGTAATTTTTAGGTATTCTTCAGATCGGGTGTTCTAGCTCAGTTGGAGTCGCAAAGGGACGAAAAGCTTGTTGATCGAATAACTCGTCTTCAATCGAGATGTCGGGGTTTTTTAGCCAGGAAAAAGCTATCTAAACTTAAGGTGAGATTTTTCGATTTTTCTTCTGTACCGATTCGGATGAATTAGAGATCTTTAATAAAGTAATTGAAGAAGTTTATTGTAAAAAAAAAATATGTGCATATATAAAATTCCCGCAGCGGATGAAAACTGCCGAATGATTATTTACTAATTTTTAATGTTTCTCCTTTTTCTTATTGACGTAGGTTCAAGATCTGGCAGTGAGATGCATTCAGAGGAACGTCAGAAAACTCATGCAGGTCAGGGAATGGCCTTGGTGGCGGCTTTACGTAAAAGTGACACCTCTGCTGAATGTTTACAGAACCGAAGAGCAACTGAGTACAAAACTCCAAGAGCTGGAAGCTTTGAAAGTGAAGATGGAAAAACTGGAGTCGGAACGAAATCAGCTCAAGCTGGAAAATGATCGTTTGGAAGCAAAAGTGAGTTTTGGACCAGTTAAATTTTTTATCGTTGCTTGCTCAGAAAGATTTGTGCGTTAAATATTATTTCTGTATTACTGTGATAATTGCCAATTGACAATTAGAAGCATTCCGAGATTGAACATATTTTCCGTGATAAAAAGACGGGAATAAGTTTATTGGAAAACCTAACAGATGCCCGAAAAACACAAGGAGCAACTTATGTCGAAACAATCGGCAGGCAGTGGAAAAAAGAAATGCTGTCTTCTATCTTAGCTCTTCTCCTGATTTTGAACAACGTTGCGGACTGTAAACTTTTGCCTGGGTTGGGCATATTCCGTGTTTTTGGATCAATTTTTTTTTTATTTTGATTGAACATTTGCAATATGTTATTATTAATTCGAAAAGTACTTTAAAATTTGCAAAGCAGATAAAATTAATTTTAAATAAGTCTTTTTTTTTTTGAGACAAAAGATAATAAGAAAGGCGAGAAAGCGTAGCGTGTGTCGCTAAAATGTACAGAAGGAAACGAAAAGCTTCCGGAGAGCATTGGACGCCCCTGGGATGGCTGCCCGGTTGAAAATAATTTTTCTGAAGCCCGCATTCACCTGGTAGTGTCCTCGATGTTGTAGAGTTGTTGGCCTAATGCCCTTTTTTATTGTACATCTCCAATCCGTATTTTATGCGTCCCAACAGCGTCAACCATTTCGAATGGAAACAAACCCGCAGTAATCTGGCTTTTGGACGTCGATACGCGGTGGGAATCTCTTTCTGAAAACGCCTTGCATCAAAGTTTTGCCCGGATGAGAAATCACTGTGCCACTGACGCGAATGTTTGTTTCGTTCGACGGTCGCATATATGAGAAATCCAATAAGGAAAGTTTTCCATCTTCCAAATTTCCAAGACTGTTCCTGCACTTAATCGAGTAACTTCGCAGCTCCGCACGTTCAGATTGCCGGACACCAAGCAGAAGGCGAAACCTATCGAGAGGTTGTTGTACGCCGAATTATTTGGCTCTTCAATTTCTAGCATCAGAATTTCGACAGTGCGTTCGATTCGGCTCAAGTGGATCGTCGTTTAACTGCTCTTCTCCGACGTTTCTCCTTCGCTTTTAGATCGAGACCGAGCTAAACGCTTTTGATCACCATTTTATATTTTTAAACGCCTTTATCTTCAGGTCAAAAACTTGGTGCAAAAGTAAATGATCGCTGCGAAGATGAAAAATGGAAAAAAAGTGTGTGGTTCATCGATAGCTGGACGGAGTTTGGGAAAAGAGAAAAAATAGAAATGAAAATTCGAAAATTAAAAGCCACGAGCAAAATGCTGACATTTAAACGTTGCTGAGAATTTTTGAAGGCCTCGATCATCGACTGCAATAAAAAAAAAAAAAAAATCAGAAATGGAAATTGAATTTTGGATTTAAAGATTTCAAATCAGAACTTGCTGCCGACAACGCGGTGGGTGGACGAAAATAGGTCGGTGCTGGTTTTAACATGGTGAAGTCCACCGAAACACAAAAGGAAAAATGCAGGATTGAGGAAAGAAAAGGAGGTGGCTTTTTAAATTGTGAAAAAAAAGACATTTTCGACTGTGGTTTTGAATTTCAAAAAAAAACATTGTTACGGGAACTAATACGATTCGCGACAAACTCGATGACAAAGTCAGAAACATTCGTATTTCCCCAGCGACAAGAGATCGTCCCAAGGTGTTTAAAAGTGAAGTTTCTTCTGATTTTGCAGGAAATGCAAACGACGTTGAACGTGGAGAATATGCACTGAATCACGGGAATAAATTGATGCAAGACATTGATTCATCTCTGATGACCAAAATTCCGGAGGCATTTGCGGGAAGAGACGGTGTTTGTCACGAAACAGAAAAATTGAAGATGGAGGATACTCAAACGTCCGCAGACCGTTTATCGACGGAAACAAAAAAGAGAGTCCGCGGGCGGTTCGCCGATACCGAAGCTGCAGTCCAGAAAAATGTTAATGATTCGCGTGATTTAGAACGTTTGCGCGACGCCCCGGTGAATTTGAAAAGCACCGAAACCGACGGAGATACGGCAGCAAGACGTCGAATGGAGAAAAACCACAAAGCAAGTGAACGGTGCATTGCTGCGGATGAACTTTCGGCGAATCGAAACGGGATCACAGCTTTTTCCTGCAGGAAAGGGACCGAAAGCAAAGCGAGACGAAGATTACCCCGGGCCAAAGGCTCCAGTTTTTGTGACATTGTTGCCCCTCAGAACCGTTTCCAATTTTCTTTGTTTCCTGCAATCAACGTTCATGAGAAAGTAAAAGCACTGAACAAAGACCGTGCCGAAAATGTCGTGGTTCAAAGGAAGACACGAAAAATAAATAAATTAGACCTCGGATTTTTCACCGTTAACAAAATAAGAGATGAGAACAAGTTGAAAGAGGGAAAAATAATGTCCGGTTCCTTTAAAATTGGTCCGATCTTGCGCTCTCGAATTTTGAAATTCGGTGCTTTGGCAACGGGAACGACAGAGACAACGGAGTCTGCTGTCCAATTTGGCATTCCAAATTGTCAGGAAGGATTTGGTGCCGGCTGCAGTAAAAGTTCCAATCAAATCGAGAAAGGCACTGCAAAATTGGACAACAACTGCGATGCAGAAGAAGGAGAGATTTTCCATAGATCTGCGGAAAGAAACAACTGGCCTTCGCCTTCGGCTGTTTCTTGCACCATCGGGTGGAAAAATTACCAAAGGGAATCCTCTACGCCCGGCATCAAGACGCAAGTCCCATACGAAATGTCGAATATTCGGGAACAAGTCTACAGTGACGCAGTTTCGACCGGGAACGAAGTAGAATCAGCAGGAGATGCTCGAAATTGTAACAGTATTGCATCCCATGCGTCCTTCATCGGCACTGTTGGAAAACCACCGGAAAGGGAACATGCAATAATAAGCGGGGATGCGGAAGAATTTATAGAAAAAGCATCTGAAAACAGAAAAATTCTCGATGAAAAGAAGGACGAATTGATCGTCTCGGAAGCAGAATCTTTACGCAGAAGGGATCCGCCCGGAGACGAAATTAAAATATCGAGCAAAAATATCGTTTTGGGAACAACCATTTTGTCTGAAGACGCAAATAAAGAAAAAGTTTCTCCGCCAAAGACGAAACATGGCTCGAAAATTGAAGATGCTTCGGAAGGATTATTTGGTTCGGCGAATATCGCGTTGTCTGTCTTTGCCCCTCTGCCCGACAACGAAGAGGCGGCATCGAAAACGACTCGTTTAACCCAGCGGAGCGTCAGTCTCGGCTCATGCTGTCGCGATGCGGAACCGGCAGCGAATCAAGCTGCAGACAGAAACCCTTTTCAAATACCTTTTTTTGAGGAATCTAGTTGCGACTTCCGTGACCGCCGCGAGGCTTCCATCGACACTTTCCGAAATGGAATTCTCGATAAATCGAGCTCCTCGTTGCCGAGAAGGGTCTTCCCGCAGAGTGCGGAATTCTGCAGTTGCGATCAACATGCTCGGGAAAGAGACGATTCTTCCGTTGTGATTGATGCAGGATTGAGCTTCGATCTGTTAACGAACAATACTGCCGTTCGACATCTGTGCAAACACCAGCCAGCCTTCATGTCTCCTCAAACCGTTTCTAGTCGCTTAACAGCGAAAATCGCGGAATTTTTAAGCAGAACCGATCACGTCATGCAAGAGTGGTCGCGCATTGGAAGAGCTGATGCGAAAGATCTCGAAACTTTTTCTGGTCTGCCGTATGCCTATCCGAGAGCGAAAAGTAAGAGCGCAACGAACATTATGATTAAAGGCATACTGAACATGGGAAAAAGGGAAAGTCCACCTCGAAAAAGCCTTCAGCACTCGGACCATCCGGATCGGATTCTGTCCGCTGTTGGCGATGACGGCTGTACCTCGGTAATCGACCGTTCTTCAATTAAAGGTTTAATCGTTTTCACGAATCTTCACTTGTGGTTCATTTTTAAAAGTCTTGTTCGGAATCGTTGAATTAAATTGCAGCAGCTCGCGTAAAGGCTTTTGATTTTCCACGCCTAAAAAATAACCCGAGTTGGCCAGGCTAAAAGTTTATTTTTCATTTCCTCAATTCAAAATCTGATTTTGCTTTATATTTTCGCGTAAGAAAAAGTTATGATAATGCAGACAATAAAAGAAATTTTTTATTGAGAGGATATTTTTTTTTCACGACAGGGAAGTCTCCCGAGTTGTCACTTTTGACCGGCTCCTATAGATTTTGTTAATGAAGTGAAGCCTTCGTTTTTATTGCAGTTGAACGAAGTGACAGCGGATTTGTCTGAAGAAAGAGCGACCGGAGTGCTGCAGGCGGAGAGGCTCGAAGCGGAAACGACAGAAAGAGTTCGCCTTGAACAGGAGCTGTCTCAGGCCCAACAAGAGAAGAAAAAGCTCGAGCAGACATCAGAAAGATTGGAAATGGAATTGCTTTATGCCAGATCGGATGTAAATGCATTGTCGGAAGGGTATGTCGCCGTGTCCTTTTTTCCAAGTTCAGTCGTAAAAATTTGACTAAGCTAATTTTTGATAAATTTTACATTGATTACAGAGAAGGTGACATAGAAGATGCAGGAGGAGATGCTGCTTTGTATAAGCACAAATGCGAGAGAGCAATGAGGGAACTGGAATTTACCAGGAGAAGACTTCAACAGCAGCACGAGGATGATTTAGAACAGCTCGTGGGATTGAAAAAGCAATTGGAAAAAAAGGTGAAGTAAAATCCTCGAGCAAAACTTTTCAGTTGCGGCAAGATCCTTTTCCTTGACGCGAAGAGATTGATGTCGTCACAGAGTGAAAATTTTATGAAAGTTTTTGATTCATTATTTGGAAAACATTGAAATGTACTATGTAAGTTTTAAAGAAAAGCCGATAAAATATTTAGAAAAAAGAAAATATAAATGATTGCTGACAGTTATTCGAACATTTTAATAACATTTACGTTTACCAATGTTGAAACGAGTGCTTGAAAGCGAAGCCGGCAAAAATGTACTAATATGAAAATCGTTTTAATCGACAAAGCACTAATCTGGAGTTAGCTACTACTCTCGACGACAAATTCCATATGTTGATTCTTCTTATCATTCCTTAACATTCGCAGTTTCACTCTCAAAACTGCAGTGTTTTCAGGCGTAAAACATGCTAGAGATTACACATTGCATCTAAATCATCAATTATTTAAACATTTTTTTATTAATTAACAAGTGTCTCTTCGGAGGCCGGGTCGTGCACGTGAGCATTTATTATCCATGATTTAAAAGATGCATAGGTGGTGTACGAATCTCGAATTTTCAAAATGCGGAGTTGCAGGTATTGGCCTCCAAGATGTACGTTAAAGTGGAAAGGCCAATAAAGCATATAAAGATTCCAGTGTCTTTTTCTCTTATTTACTATAAAACGAACTAGCAAAAAGGAAAGGTTTCATGTAATCTTAACTAATCGCCACAGGTATTGATTGCCCTGCTCATTTTCCATGATCAAAACACTCCAGATGTCGCTGGAGTGCTGAGAAGGTTTAGATATGTCATTTGAAATGACTGATCACAAAGGGTTGACTGTCGTCTTTCTTTCAAAACTTTTCAAAAAAACGCTCTGAGATATGCGCTGATACTCTCTCTCTCTCTCTCTCTCTCTAAATTCTCACATAATTCTGACACAAAATCGTAATTATTTCCGTGCCCATTGAATTTTCTTTGTCTTTAGAGAAAATCTCAATATTTTTAGGTATATCTCCATACAGTTAACTTAGTTCTAATAATAATATATTTTAATTAATTACTAATAATAATAATAATAATAATAATAATAATACAAAACAACAACAATTACAATAATAATAAAATTAATAACATTTTTAAATTTTATGAATTTACATTGTCCGTGTTCACTTCTTCACAGTGTCGCCCTTGCAGGGCGCATTGCATGATCAGATATAGATTAAAAGAAGAATTGTGAATTACATAAACCAAAGCAAAGAATCTCGTAACGTCGTCTTTAGAGGTTTTACGCACTAAATTAAGCTCTGGGACGATTCCCGAGTTGTCTTCCCGGTTATATAATGCAGTTAGCACCGTATTTTAATGTTTTTCGTTTTGTCACTCTCTGCGTATTTTTCACTTTTGTTGGTTCTCTCAGCTAATTCTCATATTTTACAGTTAGCCGACGCGTACGAAGAGGTTGAAGAACAAAGGCAAGTGGTCGCACAATGGAAAAGAAAAGTTCAAAAAGTTCAGTCGGAAATTAATGATCTTAGATTACTCCTAGAAGAACAAGGCTCGAGAAATAGTCTTTTGGAAAAGAAACAGCGCAAGTAAATAAATCTTTCTAATGTCATTCTGCAGGAAAGCGAGTTCTATTTTCGGAAATAAAATATAAATCTATATTGTTTAAGAGTAAACAAAATTTCAGAAAATGTTTGTTAAATATGATCGCGCGTAGCATTTATCATTGCATTGCTTTTATTTAAACTAAAAGTATGTTTGTATCAACAAAGAGAAGCGAAAAAAGAGAAAGTGTAAATTTTATATCAAGAAGGCAATCATTTTCGCATAGCTATCACAATTTACAGAATTTGTTTGCAACAATAAAATTCGCATCAGGTAAAAAAGCTACAAGTATTTTGAAATGGAAAATGCCGCGGTTGCAGTGCATATGGAAAGAGTTTGCTTTTATTTGATTGACAAATATTTTTTGTTATTTTTCTACGATTCACATTTAAAGTGAAAACATTTTCTTTCAATAATAAACATCATCTGAAATTTTTTTTCAGATTTGATTCCGAAATTCAGTTGTTGCAAGACGAGCTGCGATCCGAAAAAAATCAAAAAGATCGGTTATCCAGAGAAAAGGATATAGCTTTAGCGGAAAAGTATGCAGCCGAACAAAGCCTTAGCGTACGTAGTCTTCTTACTGTTCGATTGCTACACAATTACAAAAGGAAGTTAGGTCCTCCAAATACAGAATTCTTTGAAATTTACTACTTTACGACTTTTTGCCTGCACAATTGAGGGAGTTGCTAGATATATAAATTTACGCGAATAAAGGATATTAATTCTCTTGAGGAAAGAGGGAATCGCATGTCATATCGTTAAGTAAGGCTTGCAGCGACAAAACCTGACTTTGCTAATTATGGGACTTTTCGGACCAAATTCATTATAATATTCTGCTATTTTACGTAGAAATAATTTTTGCAATTAACAATATCATATTCGGTGTTGTATCATTAAGCATTGAATAAAGTAATCGCAAACGGCTTCAAATTTCAGTCGGTTCGACTCGAACTGGAGCTAAAGGAAGAAAAACTAACCACTCTTGCCAGAGAAGTCGATGAACTAAGTCGCGGAGGAGGAAGCGAACAAGAAGTAATGCAATTACGGAAAGGAAAACACGACTTAGAAATGAAACTTAAAGAACAGGTATTTAAAAATTAATGATTTTTTTGAAAAACTTTATCTCCAGTACTTTTTGCTTATGGATAATGAAACAATGTGTTTATTTTCATTTCAGGAGGAAGAATTGGATGAATTAGCGGGTCAAGTATCGATGTTGGAAGCCAACAAACTGCGGCTAGAAATGTCGCTGGAATCATTGCGAAAAGAACATAGACGCGAATTGGCACAAAGGGATGACGAATTGGATGAAACACGCTCAAACTCGCAGAAGAAAATCAAAGGTACCAACGATTCATTTAAAAATAATAAAATAAAAATTAATTTTTTTTATTAATTACTTTATGTAATTAAGCTCAGTTTTAATTCCGTGTGAGATTCGAATGTCCTTTTTATTCAGACCAATAGGATTTTGTCGCAAGAGTTTGACTGAAAGTTGCTTATGGCATCTCGGGACCACGCTTCGCGTGTGCCTGATTTAGAAAGCGCCTCGGAGTTTTTCTCTTTTCTTTTGAAACATGCATGGAAGTGGATTTGATATTTTCCGTGGTATCTGTCGTCTGATGTAACGTCAAATCAGTAATATTGCTATAGGAAATTACAAATTGCTCTAAAAATAGTTCGCCGCATTACAAGAAGATGTAGCAAACTTTACAAAACCGACTGCAGGCGCACTTATGAGGAAGCAACAATATTTATGCAAGCACGAATTGGTTGAGAAAACAAGGACGTTAAAGAGTTCTCTCATCGAAGATATTTTCAGGAGCGAAACCCGCACCATTTATTGGTGTTTCCGGCCAACGAGAACAAAGAACATAATTCATCGGACATCGCCTTCGTTTACATCTATATAAAACTAACTTTCTCACTTATAAACTGACGGAAATCCCTATGATCAAACTCTTAAAATACACAGATGTGTTGTGGCCGATAACAGACAAATCCGAATGGAGGATGAATAATTGCCTACAGAGCGCACCATTTAATTGAAAGTTAGTTACCTTTTCAATTTGTTCCAACAAAATAGGGTGCAAAAATATTGAATCTCCCTACAATTGCATATTTTGTTAGATTCATAAATTTTCAGATAACCAAAAATCCAAAACCGTTTTGTCTCAGCGAAGCAACTAGCATCAACCCCGATTGCCTGCTTTAAATAACTTTATGATATTCTGTTTTTTTAAAATCATTTTTCATATTTCACTTTTATAATATTTTATAAATTAATAAATTAATTATTAATGTTCAACATCTGTGAGAATCATTGTTGAATGACTACATTTATTTCATATTTCATATTTATTTTACTTTTTCTTGCCGAAAAGATTCACCGTCAAAGTTCTGAAAATACTTTCCAGGTTTAGAAGCCCAATTAGAAAATGAATACGAAGAAAGAACTCTTCTTCTGAGGGAAAAGCGAGAACTCGAGAATAGATTGACCGAGGCGGAGGAGCGTGTTAGACATCTTAAAGCAGCCGACGAAGAAGCTTTGCTTCGTTTGAGAAGGGATTTGAAAAAGACAAAAGCGCTTTTAAGAGATGCTCAAATAATGGTTGAAAGAGCGAAACAAGATTCACCAAGTAAAGCTGTTCTTAGAGCCATGAAGAATCAGGTAAATAATCAATTTTTTTTTTTTAATTTCAACTTAAAAATGTGAAAATTAAGTAAAACGATAATATCTTGTAAGCGAGAATAGAATTGAGAAATCGAAAATGTTAACTTTTTTAATTTTGTTTAAGCTCGAAGATGCAGAGATGGCAAGAGCTTCTGCTGTTAAAGCCAAACAGTCGTTGGAATCCGAATTGATCGAAGTGAACGGGCAGTTAGAAGAAGCGATCAGAGCCAAAGGAGACGCCGATAACAAGTATCAAATTGCACTAAGAGAATCCAATGCTCTTAAGACTCAAGTCGATGAAAACGAAGAAGAAATGGCAGAGGTAAAAACTGAATTGTTACCATCTGTCTACTGTAGAGCTGTTGAGAAAAAATTCTCCTTTACCCTAAGTATGCTGTAACTAGATTGATTTTGTCCAATTTACGAAATACATTTACAGCTGTTAAAAAAATACAGACAAACAGTGCAACAGTTATCAGCCGAACAGTTGGCGAATCAGGAAATAGCCGGTGCCTTGGCAGAGGCCGAGGCGCAACGCTCGTCGCTCAGAGATCAGTTGGCGGAAGTTACGGCCAAATTAGAAGCTAGTTCGCTAATTGATCCGGTCAGCGGAATAGCGCAAAAAAGACTTGAGATCAGAGTGAAGGAGCTGGAAAGTCGCCTAGAGTTAGAGCAGACTACGCGCTCACGACTTGAGGTTTGTATTACATTTTTTCACCATAGTGAATTGATAAATATGATGCATAAAATTATATTTTTCAGATTCAAATTACTAGACTAAAAGAAAACGTCGAGAAGCTGACGGAAGAAGGTGTCCAAGCTAGAATTAAAGAACAAGCAGCGACTGATTTAACAAAAAAATTGCAAAGGTCACTCAGAGATGCGAAAGAAGAGCTTTCGCTGCAGCAAGCGAGGGAGCAAGAAGCGGCTCACAAGCGAAAGGAATTAGAAAAAAGGTATTTTTTTCCAACCAACAGAACAACAACGCCAGACGAGGGCGGAAAAGGAAAAGAAAATGTCAATTAACGCGTCCGGATGGAATTTTCATTTCTTTTTTTATCTCGCAAATAAAACTGCTTTTAAATTAAAAAAAATTAGTAGGGAAGAGCGATATCCATATTTCGGCACACGGGGCAAACGGATACCTTTTCATGTTCTGAGACATTTAACTGCTCTGTCTCTATATTTTTTCCCCATCTCCTGATTGATGATGCCGCCTTAAAATGGACATGTCCTCGTGTGCCTTTTATAAATCGCATCTTTTGTGTGGCGACAATTGTCTTCTTGTCACTCGGTTTTTTTTCTTTTTTTTTTAAATTTACTTCAGATTTCCATCCACATAATTTTTTTTGATAATTTTCTTTATAAAATTTTTCTTATAGACTCGAAACTGCCGAACAAGAGGCGATGACTGCTAGAACGGATCTGAGATTAGCTGTTAAGCGAATAGAAGATTTGCAAATTGCAATTTCAGGAGAAATAGCGAGTGATTCTGAAGGAAGTGACAGGTAACAATTTTCGATAAAATTCAGTTTTCAAACAATCCCGGAGATATAAATTTTAACATTAATAATTTAAAAGCAAATTGATTCAAAAATTCGTTATTTATTTGCTTTCTAAAATTAATTTATTTTTCCAGCGGTCTTTGATTTGTAATTTAGTTTTCTGAAATGTTGCACGCAGCTAAAAGCCAAATAAAAAAGGCAACCACCGAACTGTTGTACATTCTATATTCTTTTTCATCTTCGCGATTACGACAAGTGAATATTTTTCAATTTTTTTTCAGCGATGAAATGGACGAAAGCGGAGACGAACCACTGATGCTCAATCTGCATAGTTCACTAAATCAATCGAGAACAAGTAAAACTCCGGACTTGTCTCCCAGGTAGTATAATGTAGAACCAAAGTGATCTGCACGGGGATGAGGAGGTCAAATTTCAGCGAATACAAAGTCGGGGCTACTTCGATTTGCAACCTGAAGCTTTTGCAGAACGGTTCTCTTCGGAAATGCGAATTTTATTGATTTATACTTTGATTTTCCTCTTATTCACGTTCATTTCAACATTAATATTTTCCTTTCTGAGTTTTGAGCAGGCTACAAAGCTAGAACCTTCACATACCTCTTTACTGCATTAACTTTCGCGATAGTGAAAAACCCGAAGATCGGCATGCTATCCACAAATACTTTACTCATCAGTGTTTTTTTATCTCCGAAGTCATTTTACTAATGCCTATATGTTGGCGAGAGTTCTTTCATTATTTCTCTCCCTCAATCTCTTTACAAGTAACGCAGGACGTCTTCATGTTTCTTTTTTTTGCATTACTTTATATGCATTTTCCCTATGACAGTCTAAACCCTCGTTTCTTTATTCAGCCATCCTTACGAATGTATTGCAATTTATTTTTTTTTCGTCCCCGTAAATGCGAGTGCACAAAACTTTTATAGAGATTGGAATAATATATTTTTATATGATCGATATGAAATTTTTGCGGAAACGGAACTTTGATTGACAAAATAGTTTTTTTATAATTTATCTCTGTAATGCAGAAGTCATTTTCCTTTTTACAAAATTAATAATTAAGGATTTTTCGAGTATTATAATATAAATAATATCTGTAATGTAACAAATTAGTCCTTTTTATGGACCATACAATTTCACTAATTTGCACCGTTTCTGCACAAGCATGCAATAAAAGTTCTATTTTCCCCTATCGATATCATTTTGAATTCGCCGAACGTACAGTTTCCGTTTTATGATATGAATACTCTGACGTTCGTCATGTGTCACCAAAAGCAAAAAATAATGATCTTAATGTTCTCTTTTTAATAAAAAAAAAAAATTCAACACATTTAGAAGCCCGCCATATGGAAGCAGAACATGATCAACTGCAAGCCGGATAAAGAACAAAAATGGCAGCATTCAGAAAGGTGGGGGAAGGGAATTTATGAAAAAATTGAATAAAGATTCTCATCCGCTACCGAAAATTAGGCCGACGATTGTTTAGTTAGTCAGCAACTTTTGTCAGAAAACTTGTACTTATTATTTCGTCGGAGGGCAACTGAAACTTAGATATCCCTTAATTAAACTGAAATATGTTCGTGTGATCCTAATTTTTAATCAATAATCGAAAGTTTTTCAAGTATTTTCACTAATATTGCCGTTAAATTGGGGTTGTCATATTGCATCAATATAAATACGAGAATTACATTTGTCCAAAGTTTCTCGGCTGTTAGCTCCTGAAGGGGAGTCCACGAGTAGGATGAAAATGAGAAAAGAACCAAATACGGAAGACCGGGCGGAAAAGCAAATATAAGAAAATAAACGAATCGTAAATTCGGATCCTAAATTAGAAAAAAAACTTTGTCGATTTTGTTAAATGTTTTTCAAGATTGCTTTAATCCGGCCAGAATTTCCTTTCCTGTAAAGATCGGAGATGAGGGCTGCATATATCAGCCTAATGTTTTACATTGATCCTCCATTTGGAATTTTCTTTTAACGATCTCTCTACCTGACACCTTGACTTGCCCAAGATATTGTCATTTGTTTTGTCCCGTAAAAGGTTTGTGCTCCCGATTTCGAAATTTTCGCATTTGTTCCAGTTGATGCATAATTTTTCCTACGGCTTCGTCAGCATATCATTCATTCATTTCTTGCTGCATCACAATTTCTTTGAAAGATAGATCCTAACTTGGTAAGGAATCGTGTTTGTCTCTACAAAATTCATTAAAGCCCGTACGATTTAAACGGCTGAAAATTTTCCTTGTCTTCGTTTGGCGCAGGTTAGTCCTGGTCCTAGAATAGTAAAAAATTCTGAAGTATCTCATGAAGCGAAGTTGAGGAGTCGAAATGTTTTGGAAGTAATTCATTAGCTGCGAAAGATTTCAAATTTTATTCAATTGTTATCGACAGCGAAAATTATTTGACAAAAGACGCCTTTGCATGGTCTGTTTTCATACACTGAAAACCGGGAAATGGAGCGAATTTAAATATACGAATGTGGATATGACACCAACATTTTAAGTTGATTTCCTCAATCTCAACAACAAGGACATTTAAAATTACAAATCGCAAAAGGCAGAAAAGATTGCAACAAATTTCGAACGATTTTTAAGGAACAGGGAGATGAAATAGCAATCCTCTGTATAAAGAAAATTAATCTAAAAAAAAATAAAATTTTCCATTCCGTGGACGCACCTACAGAAGATCACCCGATAATTTATTATGTTCTCATAAAATATGAATGTACTTTGAGGTCAGCTAAGGAATCAAAGAAGAGGTTGTCATCTAAATGGAAATTTGTTTTAAAAAAGTTTTGCCATAAATCTTGCTACTAATGAATAAACGGAATTTTGCACTTGATGGCATTCAAATTTATTTTTAATAGGCAAATTCATTGATAACTGTGAATGGGAGATTCAAATAAATTAATTTTTAAGGAGTATTATCACTTTTTTACTTGCGATTTTATTTTTATTTATTTGTCCCGTATGCTTTCGGACTAATGCTTCAACATCTGGAAATCGGCGGGTGTTGATTTCGACTTCCTCCGAGAGTTCCTCCACAGTAGAGAGCATGCCCGGGGCATACCTTTGCTCTTAAGAGGAAATTAAATACCGACCAAGCGAAATAAAAGGAGAAAATTATTTATCTTGAAGTAGTAAAAAAGAGAAAAAATTATTTACACATTTAGTTTTACGACTGGAAACTGTCGATAAAAGATTCCCAAGAAAATAATTAGAGTCATCAAATTAAATGCTTTTACAGAACTGAATTTTGGATTTATATAAGTGACAAACTTGTAATTCTTGTATGAACAGAAATTTTAGTGAAACCTCGTTTCGACGTGGTTTCAGACATAACTTTAAATGACTAATTGATTTTAAAATGCAACTTCGCATTCGGAATATGGCGGATCGGTTAACCCAGCTTCAGGATACGATTAACCTGGTAAATTTAATTTTTCATAATACTCTACTCATATTATCCATGACCACTGCATCCACATTTACAACGGAAAAAAATCAGTGTTTGTATTTTTATCCCTTTATGTAGCAAGCGGAAAATTTCTGCAATGGTATAGGAATTCTCCAGCAATTTGCTCCTCCGGGAAAATTTTGTGGTTTTGACAGGAGTGGGACCCAAACACCTCTTCACAATCAACATGCTCAGGAGGACTATGCACAATTGTTCGCAACACTTATTGCAAGATGTGCGAAAGATATAGATGTTTTAATTGAAAGCTTACCAAACGAAGATTCTTCAACGGAGCTTCAAGTATCAAGTTTAAGGAGGTTGGAAACAGAAAATCAGGAAGCTGCTGAGAGGTAAAACATACATTCATTTGTGCTCTTGGTCGAACCGTAATTTAAAATTATGATTTAAGTAACGGAATAGTAGCCCAAGTAATATTTAGGCATTTAACAAGCCCCTGATTCTTTTACAGTAATATATTTTTTTTTATTAATTGATGGACTATAAATGTAGTAATTGCAGGACTTTGATGTCTCTTGAAAATGTGGATGTGAAATCAATTATTTATTACATTTCATTAAATTAGTTTGTCATATTAAACATTTGATCTCCTCATATTTGAGGCGAAATGAAATTGAAAATATTTCTTTTTTTAATTTAATTCAAACTGTCTAGGTTATTAAAAAAATTTTCATCAAAAAATTCATGTTTCCTTTTAATTTATGCCAGTATTTAATTGATGCAGATGATTTTTAGTTTTTTTTTTTCAGGCTTGAACAAGTTGTGAAAAAAGGAGAGATATTATTAGAACAGATTCAGAGTGCTTTAGCAGACATTGCCCAAAGTCAATTAGACATGCAGCATTTCCAGACATCGGGAGAAATCAAATAAGTTCTTTTATTTTCAATAAAGGTTAGATAAAATTTTGGTATAATTTCATTTGTTGCTGATTGAATTGCTAAAACAATTGTTGCAATATTCTTTTCCTGCTCTACGTTTTTAAAAAGGCTGAGAAAATTTAAAAAGCTGTACTGATTTTGTTTGTGATTATAGTGAAATGAAGATTTTAATGAGCCCTTTGAAAAATCATATATGCATAAAAATATTCCTTTTAAGATCCTGTAAAATTAGTTGCAAATAATTTTTTTAACCAAATGTTCACTGGCACAATTTTGCTCATAAGTAAGTAGAATGTTTTTATTTCAATTTTCTGAATAAATTGTAGAAGTTTTTTTGTTTTTCACTATAAGATAAACCCTGCTGGCAATCTTTGTCAATATTCTAAATTTCTTATTTAAATCTGTTTAATTATTTTGTTTCGTTATTCAAATTTTTCATTGACTAAATCAAAATAATATGAATTCTTATTAGAAGGTTTTAGTTGATTTTCTTAATCCCAAAATATGGGCAATTCAAGGAATTATGATGGGGAGGGAATAAAATTTCTGGACAAATTTTTTGCATATAATTTTAAAATATGTGGAATTTTTTTAATTCTATTTGTGTAAAGTAGGCACAAAAACTTTCTAAAGCAGAGATGATGGGCATTTTATCACTTCATTTCAATCGAATCGTTTTTTAATTGTTAAAAAATTATTGATCCGGTTTAATAAATTTATTCGTCACCACAAGCTTTGACTGATTGTGGCAGTATCATTGCGATGTAAGTACTGCGAAATGCACACACATTGATTCGATATATAAAGTTCATCGCAAAAATATTATAAACGTGGAAGACAATATAAATAATATAACTTAGATAGTGTGATATAATCTTACTTGTTGAACCAGGGAATTGAATAGAAGTAGAATATTTGAAACTGCAATAATTGTATTACAGAAAGGATCTAAAGTTGAGACGAGCTGCGTTAACATTCGAATATCAAAGTGGAGCGAAGAAAATTTTTGCCTTCTGGACTTTACTGCGGGATCCGAAAGTCTTCAAGGATCTGAAGGTGCGGTGCAGGAAATTAAGAAAGAATGACTCGTCAGCACAAGGAATAATGTAAAATTTTTTTCCATTGGAGAATACTTTCAGCATTTATGCTTCTTTCTTACAATTCTTGTGAATTAAAAGTTTAATATAGATAAAAAAAAAAAAGCAAAAATTTGTAAATTTCATTAGAGGGTGTAGACGCAAAACCGTATGTGCTCCAGAATTCTCCTTACCTTAGCTCTTGGAGAAACTTTCTTTTAGTGGCGTAAGAAACATTGTAAAATAAGAGAATAGAAGTTCTGAGTTTCGTGGCGTAATAAAACGAGATTGCGACTATTTTCTACACGCCTGCAGTAATATCACAGTAAAAATTCTTTTAGTATAAACGATGTTTTTGTTGGAGATGTGAAACATTTCGATTAACTTTTCTCAATAGGAAGTCGGCCGTCGCTATTTGTATGCTGCGAAATTATCGGAGGCTTTCTGCGATCCTATTCATGATTTTTCCGTCCGGGATTTCTCGGCCAAAGTCTCTTGAACATACTTCCGTCACCACATTCTAGTTTCGACAATACAGTTTTGTATTATTAGTGGAAAATCAATTTTGCAACTTGTTACCGCATAATGTTAAATACTTCAAGACTATTTATATACCAAAAAAAAAAACAGTTTTGAGGCCAAAAGAATGACGTATCTTTTAGGGCAGAAAATTCGACTGGACTGCTTTCAATAGCTTGCTGAGGCCTCTGAAAGGGCTATCTGAGAAATAATCACGTTACAGTACGATTTATCTTTGCGTAGATAATTTTTCAGGGAGATCTCTCCTTTCTTCAAGGAAAGCTTTAAGAGGGAGACGCGGTTGGTACTGGATGCCTCGGCTTGAGCTTGTTTCCTCTGCCAGGATCATTACACGCGGTTTACAGCGATCGAGAAGTTACCCTTTCGTGTCTTATGCGGTATTGAATTTTAATGTATTGGATACGTACTAATTGATCTTCCACGGAAGGTTCATGTGAAGATTAAAGAGAGGCTTAAGCATTCTCCTGAGATATAGCATTTAATGTTCAAAACAAAGTAATCGCTTGAAGCAGCTCTTTAGTTTGCTTTTTGTTTTTAAACCAAAAATGAATTTTAAATATTTTCTCCTAACTTTCAAGTCACCGGTCGGCGATCGACAAATAACTGTCCGTAATCTGCTGTGAGCAACGAGTGCGAAAAATGAACTTCGGCTAGTACAGAGGGAAATACGTTTCAGCTGTCGGCGAGAGGTCCCCAAAAGTGTTTGCTGATGCTGTCTTCGTTCTCCGAAATTAGATAGTCCCTACCCAGTTTTACGAATTCTTTCAAGCTGAGCCTTCCGTCCATGTTCAAATCTATGGCCCGGAAGGATTTTTCGGCGTCCTGGAAGTCAAAAAGTAAAATTAGCCTGAAAACTAAAAATCGGAGCCTTCTTTGGAACTTACCGATTCGGAGAGGCCGAGACATTCGAAAAAGAGCTTGAATTCCTCTACGGAAATTTCTCCGTTTTTGTCTTTGTCCACGGCCTGCAAAACAAATTTCAAGATTATTCACTAAATTTTGCGCGTTTTTATTCGGGTGTTCACTCCGCAGTTGTAAAAAAGCAGTTCAGTAGCGCGGACGAAGACGGGAACTTCGGATCGGTATTTCTTTTCGTACCAAGATTAGACAAATAATTTGTTAAGTAATCAGTGAGCGTCGAACCTTTGCTAATAAATTTTCTTATTAATGCAGAAAAAAAAAACGAAAAGTGCGCGCATCCGTGACAATTAGGAAAATCCTAAAGCGAAGTCTTTTTCGAACATTCAAAGGTTTGTTATCCATTTCTGCTTGCGAAAGTGAACATTCAAAGGGATACTTTTCGAATTGATGTGGACTTTTGAGTGTTTAAACACGATTTCGTTCGGGACAAGAGGCCGTCGCGGAGATACCTTGAAGAAATAAGGCAGGAATTGATGAACCTTCCTTCTCAAGCGCTTGTCATTCAGAATGTGATGCATGTCCTCCAGGAACTGCTCAGTTGTCACCAGATTGTACGGATGGACGGCCCCTCTCTGGAGCTCCCAAGCATCCTGAAACAAGGATATTGCGGTTTCAATGTTCGGTAGTTTTTTAAAGGATGCACCACATTCACTTTAGGCAGTTCAGCATGTTGCGCGTGTTGGCCCGTGTTTGCGCCAAGAAGGATTCGAGTTGGAAAAACTTCCTTTGAAATATCGGATTCAAAGGGGCCTCGGTTGCCGTTCGGTGCCGAACCCGTTAAAACTTTTGGAACTCGCAGGTTCGCTTTTGATATCGATGGGGCCCTCTTCTGCCGACGGGCGTACTTCGCCGTCCTGCAGCCGGTTCCAGATTGCTTCGTTTTTTCGGATAAGAAAGTTCGACGGCAATTTCATCTCAATTCTTCGAGAACTTGCCTGAATTTTCGCTTCGAATTCGTCGTGATGCTTCTGCGATAGGTGTCCGAGACTCGTGAATTTGTCCGCCAGAAGTCGAAAATCGTCGAAGGAGAGCACTCCGTCCTTATTCACGTCCAGGAGACGATGAAGAGTCCTCATTTTCCTCTGCCAAAAGGCGGAATCGCCCTGCGGAAGGACATAAGAGTTTGTCGTGCATCTTGAGAAACAGACGGAGCAGAAGAGTGGAAAAGCAAAGGCGTCGAAAGAGGATCCTCACCTTTGTCTTGGAGTGCCCGCGTGGCTCGCACTCGTCATCGCTGTCGTCGTCAGATCCGGAATCAAATTTTTCCGTCTTTCGCCTCTGAACGTCTGCCCGGGTGACGAAGAGCAGTCTCTTCGACAGCAAGTGCGATCGCGTCTGCAAAACAATCGTTACGTCGTTTTAATTGAGCTGTGGCTCGACGGCCTCCGGGGTTCGCTTGCGGCAAAGGCTTTTGATCCGAAATTTTTCACTTTTCCGCACCATTTCCAAAACGAAAAATCAAAAACGCAAAATTACGGGGCGAGTCTTCCGAGACCTTGATCCCAAACGGCTATGTGTGTCATCGCGCTTCCCAAGCTCGGTGCGGAGTGAACCGCAAGGCCGCGACGACCGAGTCCCCCCCGGCGGTGCAGGGGCGCATTCGCGGACGGCACAAGGGTTGCCTCGTAGCCCAAGTCCCAAATAGGAACATGAGAAGAAAAATGGTGGTCTCACCTCGCGTTCCTCCGGTTGCGACTTTGCTCCGAACCAGGAGCCGCTTCCTCCAGACATCCGAAGCCCGCGTCTGAGAACGGAAAGCGCCGGGCGCGAAGACAACATTCTTTGTGCCGTGAGCCGAGAAACGACGACTAAAGACGAGAGGTTCGCTCGCAGGTCGCAGGTTCGTACCCGAGAAGAGCCCTCGCCATCGGATCACGTAGTCTGCATCTGCGCGGGGCTCCGAGAGAGCGCGAATGGCATAAGCTCGACGTGGGAGCGTGCGCGCTATTCTCCTTCTCCCGTCTTTCACCTGGTTCGTTGACCGAAATGTTTACTGGCCTTTCGAAATTTCGAAGTCCTCGACGAAGTGCCCCGGCGGAAATGGGAAATGTACTCGATAAGTCCCCCGGGAATTAAAATTTTCTTCCGGCGGCGCAAAATTTTCCGACCTTTCCCAAAGTTGCTAAATTGTTTAGCGGCGTAGTGAGAGCACGAAAGTGCAGGCAACCCTTATCCCCGATCCAGTCCGCGCTCGGATGCGGCGCAGGTTGCCCTCGGTCGAGCGGAGGATTCATTCTGATTGAGAATTTTTTCATTTGTTCATTGCTGGTGGCAAATCTCCGATCGACGTTGTAAAGAAAAAAAAAATGCGAAGAAACTTGAATTTTTCCCGCCAGTTCCGATGCTTTTAACTTCGGTAAATTTTGCGCATCGGCGAACAAAAAAAAATAGCGTTCCGCAGTCGGTAGGATTCGAACCTACGCTCCCAAAGGGAATCTGATTTCTAGTCAGACGCCTTAACCACTCGGCCACGACTGCCTCCTGAACGTTTACTCTTTAACCACGATACTTAAAGTGTCACGCGAACGTTCCGATCGGCTCATTGCGGTTCCGTCGTGGTCGCGGTGCGGGAGAACGTGGCTCGTGCTTTCGGTATCGCGATGGGGAATAAAAAAAGAAAGTTGAATGCCGACGAAGAAGAGTACGAGGTGGATCCACCTTCCAAGCTTCAACTTTTTGATCATGTAAAAAATGAGGAAAAACGTCTGATAGTGGTGCTGGAAGGCGCTCAGCTGGAATCCATTCATGTAAGGGGAGAGTGGTTTGTTCGGAAGCAACGGTGAAGTCCGCGGTCAAATTTAGAATTTGCAATTTACGCTCTCGAACGTGAAACAAGCAAGGTATCAAGCGCTCGGGCATCGAAGACTGATTGTTACTTATGCGTTTCAGACTGGCAAAGGATTCGAGCTTATGAATGCCGACGATCATTTACATCTGTTGAAAAAGCATAACAGAAATCCGCAGTCGTGTCGCCCTGATATTGTGCATCAATGTCTGCTGATGCTGCTGGATAGCCCGCTAAACAGGGCCTCTCTACTGCAGGTGCCTTTTATTTTGCCCTTAATTACCTTTAGTGCACTACATTTTACTTTCCGTTAATTAACAGAGTCAGTTTTGTGGCGTATATAATCATCTTCCCTTTTAACATCTTTCTGCGTTTGACAGTTATTTATATTCATTCGCACGTTTTTCGAATTCGTTTAAGGTCTACGTACACACAGAGAAAAATATACTCATACAAGTTAATCCTCAAACAAGGATACCCAGAACCTTCAAAAGATTTGCCGGCTTAATGGGTAATTATAAAAAGGTTTTGTTCTCCAACCTTGTTAAACAATTTTATTGGTCTTGCAAGTAAATTTTGTTCGTTTATTTTACAATCTTTTTATTTGCTTCAGCTCTTTAAAAATGCAATAAAGCCAGACAAAATTATGTAAAAACATCTCAAAGCTCTACTGTGAAATTAATGTTTCATTTAAATTTTTTGTATATTCTGTCATTATTCAGCTTTTATTTTCCTCCATGATATTCAAATTAAAAGCAAAAAACAAACTTATATAACTTTAAAATTTTGAATATTTTACTTTAAAAAAATTTTTTCAAATAAAAGAAATTTTTTTGAAATATTAATTTCTGTAAAAGTTATTATTAAACTTAAATGAAAACGGATTATTGATCTTCAGCAGTAAAAAAAAAAAATGTGACATTTTTAGTTACTGATTAAGTGCATCTCTAATATGTATATAAATTTCATAGCTTTTTTTTAATTAAAAATATTAGGTGCTTTATTATAGTCTTTTACACATAAGCACAACAATATTATTTATAGGCATATGTTATTTATTTTATGTATAAGCATAATATTTATTGTGCTTATATAAAAATGCAATTAGTATTTATATAAAAAAATTAATATTTATATGATGTATAAATATATGCTTATATATCAAAAGATATTATCAGCATTCAATTAATTAATGTTACATATAATATTAATTATTTAAGCACTGCTATAGCAAACCTGTAATATAAATTGATTTCACATAAAACTTGTACTCAAAACCAAAAATAATTACAGTATAATTTTAATTATTTTTCACAACTGTTATGATGCTTAAATAAAATGATACTTATGTTTTTTTGGGAAAAAAAACCTTGAAAATTTCCCTCTTTGCCAGCATTAAAGGTGAAATATACAAATCTTTACTTAAGTAAATTTATTATACATGATTTTTGGCAATGCATTAATTTTTTTAATTTAGAAACATGATAACTAATTGGTCATTTTGTCAACTAATCCAGTAAGATTGGAAAAACTAATACAGTCATTTGGATATTTAAAAAGAGATGTTATGAAAATCATTTGCAAGGCTTTTAAAATTCTTTTTTATTATTCAGTGTCTTACATTTTATAAAATGTAAATTACATTGATTAGGATAAAAAAAAAATTATTTTTAGTTCAGTTGCTTCATAGATTCAAAGTAAGAGCAGCAAATGGGAATCTGAAACTTCTAAAGGTTATAAAAAATCCAATTTCCAGTCATCTTCCAGTAGGCTGCAGAAAATATGCAACTTCTTTTTCTGCTAAAAAATTGGTCCATCCAAAGGAACTAGTACAAGATGAGCAATCAGTTGTAGTGGTTATAGGAGCCATGGCACATGGATCTGTGAGTAAATGAATCCTTAATTTAAAATGTTTCAAGGTTTAAAGAATAAATTTAACTTGATGGTTCTGACATTTTTCATTTGTTGCATTCTAGGTGTCTGTGCCATTTACTGAAGAAGTTGTAAGTTTTTCAAATTATCCATTATCAGCTGCTTTGACTTGTTCAAAATTGTGCACTGCATTTGAAGAAGTTTGGGGAATTATTTGAGTGCTACAGAGAATAGTTGAATTAAATGAAGTCACATGAGACATTTGATATTGACAGCGAATAAAATGACTAAGTGATTGGATAAATCCATTCATATTTTGTAAATTATTTCTTTTGTTAAATACCATGTGAAGATGGTTAAAGCACATTTCAAATATTTAATGATAAATTATGAAGTTTTAGTTTATTGTGCAAAACCTTACTGCCACAATATTTAATTTGTGTAATTGCATTCTTCATTTTAATTTCATAACCACTGATATTGAGGAATTTTAATTTCTAAATACCAGCTACCAAGAAGAAAATGACAAAATACATTAATTTGTTTGAAAATATTTGGAATATATGTTCTGCATTTAAGTTTTTTTTTGTGAAAGGTGCAATTTTTATGAATTTGCAAATTCACTTTTAAATTAAGTTTTATGCACTCAAACCTTTAGAAACTCTACATTGAAGTATTGCTGATAAAGGAATCTAGTGGTCTTTGAGAACATTTAGATGTAACAGCTGAAATGTATAAGAAGAATATTTTTGAATTTTATATTTGAAAAATATTCTTTTCAAATGCTAGAAACTAAAAACTGCAAATGCGGGACAATATATTTTTTTATCCAGAAAATTAATTTGACATTCTTAAATTTCAAAAAGTTGATGATTATACATGTAAAAGAGGAAATTGTTCAATATATACAATAGTAATATTTTGTTAAAAAAGTTAAAAAATGCTCTATTTCAGTAAGAGAATCTTATCAAATTTTACTGCAACTGAATAATGACTCTTTCTTATTCATCTGAAATTTGATTAATACAAAATTTCTTTAAACTAAACTTTTCAGATTAATTTTTTAAAAACTCTGTTTAATTGGGCTTTTATAAACTTAAATAGCTAATGCTTCTGCTCAATGACATGTGTCTGGTGAAAAGGGCTAATTTTCTACATCTAGTTAGCATACATGGTCCCTCTAGTTCTCATATCATCATTGTTTTATAATTCTATGTCATTGTTTAACAGAATGCTTCTTAGCTCGGTAAATTACATGGATTGGTTAAAGCAAGAAAAAAAATACAAAGTATTGAAAGAAAATGTTTGGATTTTAAGTGCTTTGTTATTTATAAAATAATAAATGCAACAAGGAATAATGAATAAAAGTTTTATAATTGAAGGATTTTTTGAACTCGTTTTCCACTGATGTACAAATTCTATTTATTTTAAACAAAATAAATTAATATCGTCTTATAAAATGAAATGATTTAAAATGTAACTTTTAGATACATTTTTATTACTTGACTACACATTTTTTTCTACAGAAAGAAAATTTCTCAATAGTCAACTTAAAGTAATTTTAAAACCCAATCTTTTCATATTTCTTTTTTAATTTTAAATTAAGTATTAGACTTATCCCCCCTCCCCATTTCCCCAACCATTTAAGATGGTTGTGCTCTATGTATAATTTCTTAATCAGAAGCAAACAGACTTTAGTTTTCGAGACGATTCAAGTGAAATTAGTAAGGCTAATTTCTAGTTTATGAAGAGGAAGATAAAATTTCTATGTGAACTATCATTTTCATGAAAAGGTTAATATTGTTTCACAAGAAAAAAAAAGAAACGATCCAGTATGATTCGCCTATTTCAGAACATTGATAAAAGTACAATTTGTTTCGGGCTGTAATAAAATGCTTTTCATCTATATTTTTGTAAAAGGTTAAAAAGTGTAACTGAAATCATGTTATAAAGTATACTGAATATTTTAAAAAAAATATTTTATAAATTAGGAAAAATTAGTAATCTTGTACAAAAAATTTTAGAATTTTTTTAAAACTGTTCGTTATATACTTTTAAATGTGCAATTTGAGGAAGGAGCGCCACAGAATTTCAAACCACGATTTCATCTGGTTTTGTCAGGGCTGCAAACTTAAGATTAAAAAGCTTTGATTTTTGTTTCACTTCAATTTTTGGAGTCGAAATGTCCGATGCCCTTGTCGCCTACTCGAATTACCTTAAAGATGGTTATAATGATGGGAAATAAAGGTTAGGCAAAAAATATTTGCTCACGGTGACGGCTGAAAAAGCTAATAGTTCATTGATGTTATTTGATATTATAAGATTAACGGCGGTTTTAAATACCATGAATGCCAGTGTTTACTACATTGCATTTTAAACTCGAATTCTGTTATTATCTAAAGTATTACGTTACCTTATGAAAGCCTTAACGAAAAATTGATTGTTTGGTAAAATTAATTTCAGCTGATATTCGACTAATCTAATTTCGTTTTATTTTAAAATGTAGGAGGGCCTGAAACGGACGATCAACAGCGTCTAAGATTCCAGGTCGAATTGGAGTTTGTTCAGTGCTTGGCAAATCCAAATTACCTAAACTGTATGTATTCATCAAATTCAGTGTATTTTAATTTTTTCGTAAATAAATAAAAGAATTTATTATATCTGAATTTACAGCTATATATGAAATAAATATCTATAAGCGAATCTTTATGGTGCATTCGGTTACTGATGAATATTTTCTTTTCAGTTTTGGCTCAGAGAGGTTATTTCAAAGATGCAACTTTTGTAAATTATTTAAAGTATCTTTTGTACTGGAAGGAACCGGAATATGCTCGTTATTTGAAGTAAGTCTTTAATTACAATTTTAGTTGAATTATTAAAATCAGAATCATAGGCTAAAAATCAAATTTTTTATTGTTTGCTCAAATTTTAAAATTTGTCTTTTAATTTACTTCTTAAACATTTAATGTTTTTTTAATTTAAATTAAATTTAATTTATTGTAAAACATTTAATTTACTTTTTAAGTCCAACTCACGTGGCACACATATAATAATGTCATACAAAGTGTGACATTATTCTCAAGTACTCAAGAATTCTTAACTAATACATTCTGAAAAGATTTCTGTGCAATGAATTTTATGAAATCAAATTTAATATCGTAGGTGTGTAATGAGTTGTTAAAATTATTGTTATTAAATTAATATTATTTATAAATAATGGGATAAATGAATATGAAAAGTAAACTTAAGCAGTTGATTCTGCTTAACTGGATCATTGATTAACAATGCACTGTACTTAGTTACATCAAAATCACAAGTTTTTTTTAAAATCAAATTTAAATAAAATTTAAAAAAAAAATATTTTACTTGAATGACATGATTTTGATGGTAATTAGTAAAAATAAAAATTGATTACTTTCTGAAGATATGAAATTTTTAAAACATAACAATTAAAGGATTTTTGAAAAAATACTAAAATAGAGATGTGGATTTTTTCTCAAAAATAATTTTACATTGTTCTTTAATGTAAAACATTATTTTACTTTATTTTTCATTTTTTAAATTTGTTAATTTTTACAATTCTTCTTCTATTTTGAATTAATTTTTTTTCAGTCACAGGAAACATTTATTAAGCATTACTAAATTTAATTTAATACTTTTATATAAATTGAATATGTAATGTTGAAGTTTCATTTTAATGAAAACCTAAAAATATACAGCTGCAAATTGTTTCAGTCCGTATTTCCTATTAAGTAGAATCAATTTTAAATATAGATACTTCAGTTTTTATGTAGAAAAATTTTTTAAGATTTTTTAATGCAAAATTTTTAAATTTATTTTATTTAAACCATGTTAAATTACAGCCAAACTTTAATATATTATTTTTGAATATTTTTGCATTGTCAAACTGCAAAATTTAAAAGTATTTAATATCAAATTTTTGTCATTAAAGATATCCGATGTGTTTGTATTTCTTGGATCTTCTTCAGTATGAGCATTTTCGTAGAGAAGTTGTCAATGCTCAGTGCACTCGTTTCATTGATGACCAGCAAATTTTACTGTGGCAGCACTATACAAGGCGAAGAACAAGATTACTGCAGCAACAAGCAGAACAAAATCAACTTCCAACTCATATTGCAAGTCATTCCATTAAACGTGAATTATGACTTGTGATTTTTGAACTTTGATGTAGCATAATGTAAATTTAAGAAACTATTTATCATGCATCTTTTTAATTTCAATTGGTAAACAAATGTTTTGTAAGTAAAAATCAAATAATGCCAATTAAGTTGAATATATTTAGTGCAGTGTAAATGAATTTCCGTAAGTGGTAATGTTCATGTTTTCATTAAAGATTTTTTTTCATTAAACAATTTTTATTTCAATATGATTTTAGAAGTATACTGATTTAATTAAGAAATATTGAAATTCTCAGGATTTTTAAGAAATTAATATATTGGATTCTAGATTAAAATGTTTTGAACATCACTGAATAATTATATATAATTAATATTTGCTCTAATATATAGCTGTGTAAAATAGCTATAAATATATATATTTTTATATAATATATGTATGTTAAATATTTCCAGATATGTTGATGTTTGGAAAAGCAAATGTCTGATAGATACAACTTTTACCTGAGATGGTAGCCTAGCTCAGCCATTCCTCATGTCGAATGGTCACTGAACAACAACACACTTGGCTTAAAACAGCACAGAAATTGTTCAGATTCTGTTTTGACATATTTTCATGAAATCATGATTAATGAATGTAGCTCATATTTAGGGCGTTCTTTCTCATAACTTGTTTAATGTTTTAACTAGGATTGCAATCATTTTTTTCTAACTTTAAAGGTTATTGTTATTTGTTTTATTTATTTCCAAAGAACTATGCAAATGATCTGAAAAAGCTTTAGTTAAATTACAGTGGTAAAAATATGGCCGTTAAGGTATTATTTACCTAATCACTGTTGCTCTTTTATTAAAGATTTACAATGACTTAAGGTCAATTTCGAATCATAATTTTATTAAGATGTAGTGCCGATAAATCTATGATATTAATATTTAAATGATAAACTTTAATATTTTATTTTTCATAAATTTATGTGATTGAATTTTGGCAAATATATAACTTTGTGAAAAGAGAAATTAAGTTAATAAAATACTGAGTGCTGGGAAATTCATGTTATTAGTAGAGTTTTTTCTTTGGTGTTAGTTAAATCAATGTAAAAAAAATTTTTTTGATGGTAAGTTTTTGAATAAACTTATCATTAATGAATTTTTTAGGTCAAAAAATGAAAAATTAGCATGTCTGTCCTGAGTGATCTCATTTTAACTTACATTTTTAACAAGCATTAAATTTTATAATTTCAATGTTAGTGATTTTTCTTTCAAGTTCCACAATTATATTAGAAAATTATGATTTTCTGCTTCGACAAATATATATATTATTTTGAGTTAGGATAGAAAATGAAGTCCTTAATCCCTTTGATTAGTTTTACTTAAATTTTTTAACATATTTTGATTTCTATTTTTATTTATATTTAGCTTAACGGATTTAGTTTATAATTACCGAATCTTTCAGCCTGATATTATCCAATATGCGGAAAAAAATCTGTTTAAAGCATATGAAGTTCATTTTAATTGACTTTCAATAATGTTACTCATCGGTCGGTTCACATTGTACGTTTGAAAAATTGAAAATTTTGGAGACATTCTCTTCTTGAAAAAGGTAATTTAAGAAGAAAAGATAATGTTTCAAAATTGAGAGAGAATTTGCGGTTTTTTTAAATGAAATATTTTTTTTTTAATCGTGAATGTACAGTCAGGAAAGTCGTCCGGTTAAGTTAGCCCACCTTCTTCAGCAAGGTAAAATATTCGCAGTATATGAAAAAAATCAGGAATTAAAGCAACATTCAAAAAACTTGCTTCGACCGATGTGTCAAATGATTTTCATATAAACTATTTCTCTGAACAAATAAAAAAATAATAACGAAAATATGTTTTTAACCGAACAGTTTTTATTTTCAGTCATCCTTTCTTTAGTAAAAAAAGAATAAAATTTAATTCCGCAAACGACATATTTATTCAGTCATCCTGAAATACGCTCGCTTCCCTAATGGGAGAAATCGAGGAGTTTCAATCTCTCGGAGGGAGAGATTTCAAAGGGATTCCTTATGAGAGGAAAAATCTCAATTTCAGTAATAATATCTAAAACTCTAAGCCACTCTAGTCCGATGCAGGACACGGAGAGACCCTTCGACGAGCTTGCGAAGTTATCCCGCAGCTTCTTGAGAAACTTTAACGCTCTGACGCTCTTAATAAATCCAACGATTCATTAAACCTCGTGTAAAATTCTGGAACTTATCCGATTCTTTTGCAATCGATGAGGAGTCAAGCAATTTTCAATACATCGATTTCAACTTTCTAAGTAACGCATGCTAAAACTGCTAATATAAGAGATCATCAAAGAAATGGCGAAAGGAAGCATTTACATTTGCTAGAAGTGCTCCCAAAGCTAGACCATCTCGCTGGTCGGGTTAGGTAAAAGCGTCGGAAGTGAAAGTCATTCGTCAATCGGGAAGAAAATGGCGGTAAATGCATATTAAAATCAACCGAAATACACGGCAACCATTACGTAGACTCCGATGTATCGGGAGTAAAACGATAAAGAAGAAAATGAAGTACTTATCAAGGGATCGTCAGAATTTTGAAGGAAGCATCAACCTTTTTCACGTGCTAAATGTACTTGGGACTGTGCGCAACAATCTAAAGGAATATTTTTTAGATTTTCCACGTTTTTCATTAGGAACTAACGTATATACGACATGGAACAAGAATAAAGTGTATTAAAAAATCCCGTCTACATTTTTTTACTTGCAAACCGTCAGTGCCAGTAGGTCATGGGCCTACGAAAAGGATGATATAAGGCCGTTATTTTTCAAAAAGTGGAATAAATCGGAATGGGGATTAATCGTTGCTAATTATTCAACCGGTAAATTGCGATGTATGGCCTCGGTCTTCATCGCTCCGATATTTGCCAGTAATTTTTTTGTTTTTCCTTTCGATTGCAAGAACCACACTCTACATTTTTTAATGCAATATTTACATTCTAATGGGAAGATCTTATACTCTTCTCCCTGGTCAGCTAGAATCTCATAATTACATTGCCGACATTGAAAACCATACTAATCATTTAATTTTTCATATATTTCACATAGCTTTTATCATTACACATTATATATTCTGTTATATGTATTATTTCACATAATTGTTAATGCAGTTTACATAACTTGTATGTTAATTACAGTTAAAAATACGTTCACAATTAATTTCACACACTTTCATTAATAAATCTATGTTCACTGTGTAATATATCATTTTCGCCAGAAGAGACAATCCTTTAT
The DNA here is from genome assembly GCA_028565995.1 of Ricinus marginatus. Taxonomy (NCBI): domain Eukaryota; kingdom Metazoa; phylum Arthropoda; class Insecta; order Psocodea; family Ricinidae; genus Ricinus; species Ricinus marginatus. The sequence goes on from JAOWBB010014703.1 coordinate 42,178, forward strand.
GGACTTCCGCAGCCTGCGCTACAGGATAGTGCGAGGCTCGACATAAGAAACACCCACTAAAAATCTCTCCTGCCTTGCCGCCGTGGACTTCATGACTTACTCCGAAATCAGTTGCCTATTTCTTCAGAAGTGTGCCAGACGTTATTCTGGATTAATATTTCTATTTCCTATTTCTAATTGTTTGGTTCACACTTTGAAAGTTATTTATTTATTTATTTATTTAACCTCTGCCTAATTCCCGTTACCTTTTTACAAATATATCCAACGCTCACCAAGTCTTTTCCTTCTCAATTATCAATTGAATCAACTCCTCGTCACGTACTCTATTAGTGATTTTATCCATCGTTTCTCTGTGGTTTATCCAGATCGTACATTTGTAAAGTGTGTGACTCCAATCATCTATTTTGGCTAACTTACAATACCGATATTATATCCGATATTCTTTTTTGTATCTGCTTAAATATTTTCCGAAATTCCCATGATCCGGCATTGTTTGTGTTAATTCGTATGACAAGAACAAATGTTTTCTACAAATCATTCCCGTTTGTTCCTTTGATATTATTGTGCCAATCCCGTCATTTTAAATATTTTCTCCTGTCTCATCCCATTAAACCAAAGTTTAATTACATTCTCCGTTTCTTCCCGCTTGACCTCCTTTTTTGTCAATCCCGTGGGTGATGCTGGCAATATTGCTGTTAAATCTCTCCCATTTCTGACCCGAAAATATGTTCTTTGTCTTTGCTCCGCTGATTTTTGAAGTGGAATGTTGTCTGCCAAAAGCCCCGCTGTGTAAACCGCTATTGTTTGCAGCTTCTGATCAGTTTTATGGCTATTACTTTATCCACATTTTGTAGTACTCTCTGGGTTTTCCTGTTTACCTTAGTTATAGAGACCCACACTGGAGCAGCGTAAGGAATCACATTCCTGAAGACTGATGATTATCTGAACTGGAATAGAGACTCTTTAGAAAAAAAACGAATAGGAATAGAGATTCTAGAGAATAAATGCTCTTTGCTCCTTCACTGTCTGCACAAACAAATTCTGCGCCGCTTTACATCTGTTTACATTTCCTACAAAGACCCTAGTCACATTTGTCCATATATTAACAACTCATTGATCCCACCCTATTTTGCGCATCTCTTCCCTCAGGCTCGCATAAATGCATTTCATTAATTTTTTACGTGTTACAGAGATGTATCACTCCTCTCCGCATCGGAAATCGCTTTCTAATATTGTTTCCTTCTCCGTGCAGTTACGACTGGCGTGACAGGTTGGCCAACATCGGAAGCATCTCATGATCGGAGACTTTTGCAGGTGGAACGCCAACACCGACCATCCTAATGCAATTTTGCCTTTGTTCGAGTTTCCCTACCAGCGGTTCTGTGATTTCAGCTATGCCATACCACTGCTGTTCCTTAGGCTATTAATACCACTTAGTTTTACGTGACCCGTTACAGTATTTTTTTAATTATTGTACGGAGTAGCGTTCAATTCAATTTTTTAGTATTGTATACAGCTTCGGAAACTATAAATGAACGAGTACTTAGAACCGATAGTAATAAAGTAGCTGAAATGTTAATTTCTTGCAGTATTATAATTGGCGGCCTTAGAACTTTCAATTTTTACAGAATGTTACGAAAGGAAATAACTTCATGAAACATAAATGAAATTTATAAATTGTGATAGTAGACGAGAAAAATAAAATTAGAAGCTACGATTGCCGTTGTTGCAATTTAATTTGAAGTGAGACCATACAAAATAATGGAATCAAATTAATAAGTTATTTTCATTCCTTCATACGATGGCAATAATCATTTTTCTTCCGGACTAAATCTCCCCACAATATGAATGATTGGCATTGTGGGCAAGAACCTTCTACCGGAATTATATGGTTTAGGTGTTTTTCTTGATTTTTAGTCCTCTGAATCGAGACATATGATAATTCTTCTTCAAGAAATTTATCCGCTAAGCACAGTATATGCCATAAAGCTTCGCAAGATGGATTAAGACAACTTAACAAATCTCCTCGAGTGATGAAATCGCCACAAATTTGGCATGGAACTAAATCGTGGTCTTCAACATCAAATTTATATTTCGTTTTTTCCTTTGTTATTTTTGTTTTTGCTTTGCTATTATTCGATAATATTGAACCATATGCGACTGCCATGTGGGCAGGAAGCGATAATTCTGGCTAAAAAATTTTAATTTTGTTTTACTTTTTCTGATAGTTAAACAATATGGTAAATAAAACATTTTCAAAGACAAAGCTTACCGGTGCGTCAACGACAGCGTTTGCCGAATGCCATCTAATAGTTAAGGGTAAACGGTACCAAGGAGGTAAAGATAGCATTATTTGTAACAGTCTAATTTTATATTCCAAAGAAGTTTCATTAAATTTTTTGTGACTTTGTATTTTCTTCAGTCGTCGAGATTTGTTTGGATGTTGCCAAGCCCATTCGAACTGAAATTGAAGTTTATCACGTGTAAAGAATTATATGAAAACCATATTCCTTCAAATATTCTAAATTATTTCTTAAGAGAAGACCGTCAATGAATTCTTAAAAAAACTTGTATTTTTTGTTGTTCATGTGTGGTAAATTTTTATTACCGTATAGTTTAAAATATAAAATTTTATTAATTGTTTGTATTATTTTAAATGTCAAATATTATAAAGGAAATGAGCAATCAAATAAAAATAAAAAAGAGAAAATTTAATTTCTGAAATATCCAGTAAATAAATGAAACGTTCTAAACAAGGAAGCTACAATATAAATTGAAAATTCATTCCTGAAAGTTATAGAATTCTTTGAAAATCTTTCAAAATTATACATTAAGCATAATGTTTCATAATTAGAAAGAATTATTTTTTAATTTTTAATTTTATAATTTTCAAGAGTTTGAATGTACAGAGGACAAATTAAATCTAACAATTCAATAAAAAAATGTTTGCACAATGAAGCAGTTTTTAATAAAAACAATCTAAAATTTTTGGTGCTTGTGAAAAATCCACTTTACTGTGGTACCATTCATGGAAATAAATAATTTGCTTTATAAAGGCATAAAACTATTATTTCAAAATTTCAGGGAAGCAAAGTCATGGACTCACACCTTTTTTTATATTTTATAGGTTGAGCTTATGCTACTTAGCAAAATTTACTTACCTTTAGTGCACAAATATCTGAAGGAAATCCATGAACAGTTAAAATTAATTCCCTAGAAAAAAAAAGAAAAAATTAAAATGCATAGCAATTTTATCATTAGAAAATTTAATGTAATAAATTGTTTTTAAATTTTTTGATCAGCGTAATAAATTTTTTTTAAAATAAAATTCAATAATCATTTATGTTCTAAATATATGACATCATCCAATATTGTCAACTGCTAAAATCAAACATTGATTTTTGCTATACCTTTAAACAAAGAAGTAAAATATGTAATCCATTTGCAAAATTAAAAAAATAAATAATAATAGAATCTTACCAAGGACCTCTTTGGCTTGTTTTCCAAGCACCTCCATATTGTTTACCTTTATTATGTTGTTTGACTCTTCGATTTGGATCCACAGTAAATCCAATGTAAGTCCTCCCTTTATATTTGGGATTTAAACTTTTTAGCAAATAAACACCACAAAAACTGTCTACAATATCAACAGAATCCATACTCAGTGAACATAAATATTCAATCTTGATTGTGATTCTTGTACAAATTATTTGTACATGGAAATGAAAGAAAATCATTTAGTACTAGATGATAAAACTTTTTGAAAATATTCCCCATCTTTTATTGTGGCCATCTTGTTAATCAGCAGCTGCTTCTCCCTAGATACACATTCTTCAACAATTTCGCCATTGCCTTTTATTAACCTAAAGATAGAAAATTTTTTTAGAGAAAATATGCACCATAATTTGCGATTTCATTCAATCCAGCCATTAAAAATGTCAGTGAAATATCCTTGATAACATACCTTGTCCTTCCTGTTTCTTCGTCATATACTCTTCTAAATGTTTTTACTTGTTTTTCCCACTCTTCTTTGGTCATTGGGGCAAATTTTTTTGATTGATCCGAAATTACAGAGCTAATTTTATAAGAATTCACCTTATTCTCCAAATTTTTATCTTTCTTCTTTTTATCTCTTTTCTTCTTCTTTGTTAATTTCCGCAACTTAAGTAATGTCTTCCTTATCTTTTCATTAACAAGAACTCCATGGTAATCCAAACTCGAAATCCCAGAGCTGTGTCTCCTTTTCGTCTTTTTCTTATCCTTTTCGTTTTTTTTCTTTTTTTTCCTCTCGCGATCCAAATCGTCTCTTCCCATTTAAAAGTTTAATCGAATCCTGTTGCTGAGGGCCAAAAAAAATTATGAAGAAGAAAAGTTCCTATTCTGGCGTAAGTGAAGAAAATTAAATTTTCATTGAGAGAAACTGGATAAAGCACGAAATTTCCGATGGAAACAAAGCATGGAGTTTATAAACTGAGATTACATACCAATGGAGTTTGTTTTAGTTGAGACCCGTACACAATGATTTTAAATCCTTTTTATCAAATGAGATAAATGCATCTCACAAGGCAGAATCTTGCATTTTATATGCCTTAATACGAATTAAATATATTTATGTAAAAATTTTATCATTTAAAATAAAGGACAATCTTCCTCCAATTTTTTAATTTGCATTAATTGCAATCCTCATTCGGTACTTGTCCACTGTTTTGATCTAAATCGAAACAGCTTGGACCGTTTCGTTTTATTATCTTTATAACCGCGCTTTATTATCTTTTGGTATAGTTCTTAGGAATTTTAATTTTTTCGCGATGAAGACAGATAAGGAATGTTTAAAATTCATATGAGTCCGACTTATTACTAGCCGATTACATCAACAATTTTTTGTTCGAACTAACAGAAAGGCAATACGTGTGGTTTCGCATCAGTTGATCACGACAGTTCTGCTCTTGGTTTGCACTTTCACTTTCGGGAAAGATCAAAAGACGATCAAATGGAAAACTTGGCACATGCGCGGAATTATAGTTCAATTATCGCGTCCTTACACAAATGGGACTTGTCTGTGATCGTCCTCTATGACCTTTTCATACTAGTCACGCCTTACTTTTTATGCTGTAAGAAGACTAATTATCCATTAGGAGTAAGTATTTAAAACTAATTACATTTTCTAATGCCTCAATTGATTTGAAATTTTCACATTAAAAATTTTTTTTAACAGTTAAATTCAAATTGTTTTTAATATTAGATTACATATGTTGAATAACTGTGTAATGTTATATTTGAATTTTTTTTTTTTTGATATTTTAACCTTTGGCTAAAAAGGAAAGAAAAAACCTTTTTAAGGTACACAACTTTTTTAATAGTGAAATTAAATTATAAATTCCAATATTTTAATTCGAGAAAGATAAAAGAAAACTTTGTAAATAAATGATTTTTCCAAAAATTTTGTATTGAATATGTAATTTTGTCATTCACATTGTATTAAAGAATCTTTTAAAAGTTTTTATTTCAAATTTACTTGCTAAATATGATATTTTGGTTTGTGATTCTAATTGTAGGTAAAAAAGACAAGTTTAAATTAAGAACACTAATAAATCTGAACAATTAAAAGCTGGTGAAGAATGTTATTTTTCTTTTGAATGTTTTTGAAAAATGTTTGAATTGAGAATTTATCATGTATTTATAACAAATCACAATCTTTAGTTCATATGTTGAGGCAAATCATTCATAATCTTTAATTATTCATAGCAAGTAAAAAGTAATGTAATCCACAAAATATAAAATTATTAAAACAATATTATTATTAATAATTAAAATTGTAAAAAAATTGCATATTGTAAAATAAAGTACATCTAGTAAATTCTAACAGCTTGTTAAATTGAAAGTTCACTTCTTATAAAAAGTTAGCATTTAATTTTGTATCTTTTCATGAATTTCTGTATAATTATTTTCTGTGAATTTTGTGAATCTGTTTGATTTTTACATTGTGATAAAGAACTATTTCAGTCACTGGTAAGGGTGTATAAGAATCAGGAATGTTGTCCTCCAGAGAGAATGTTTTTTATCTTTCTACATGAATCGATTCTAATAGCATCTATTTGGTGCATCATAAATGATATTCGTACAAATTATCATTTTGAATCATTTTAATACGTTATGTAAAGGAAGCACAAACGTTTGTTGCTATAATTTAGAGCTTTTAGGACAATAGCCTTGGTACATTTGTTGTTATAATGGCTTTTAACAAACTCGTTAGATTTGGATTAAACTATTATAGGATTAAGAAGGCTTTCTACATGTCAAACATTGAGGTCGTAGTGGGTTTAAGGTCCTCATATGATACTGAATTTCAATATGCAAAATGGAGTTTTCAAGATGAAATGCTTGAAAATCATCTTTGAATGGCGACTGAAATTTTTAACGTATTTTGCGACTTGTTCATTGGGTCACTTTCTCGAACTTCAAAGGATTGTGCTCTCCGAATACCCCGTCCATATTGGATTTGTTAATCTGTATTGATAATGCATGGAGCCCCATGTAAGCGTTTCCATTCCATCGTACCATCTTGCAGCTTCTTTACATTGTGACTATGCAAGTTAATGATTTTTTTTTTTTCGGCGAGAGTGATTTCAGCATCAGCTAATGTCTAATAAAAGGAAACAAACGTGAGAGAACCTCTCACTTGATCGCAATCGAAAATAGCAAGAAATATAAAAAAATTTAGATAAAAGAATTTTTTTTAATATACTGGATTTGCTTTTCATCTTAAATTAAACAAGGTGCTAATAAAATTTCAAAAATATTGCCTAGAAATATCTGCGTATAAATTCTTGCACAAGACTATTTCTTACTATTCAAGTTATGCTTTATTATTCGGATCTGAATAATGTTATGTATTATGTAATTTTTTATTCCCGATGCCAAATTGAAATAAATTAATTGAATCATGGAATTTATCTGTGGTACATGAGGCCTTTGAACAGTAATTCCATAGTGTCTAACGCTCAATGAAAATTTTATTAAGTTTCGAGGACGATACTAATCACAGAGATATTACAGTATTAGTAAGAATTCCATATTATAAATATTCTTTTTATGGAGTATATTATTTAATACTAAATTCTGAATTATATTCCCCATTATTCCACGCTATATCATAAATATTTAAAATATGTTTGTATTATGCAAAAAAGAGAAGGTTCTGAATGAATTGAGTTAATCTGCTGATTATTTATAAGGTTTTTTTAAAATATTTTCTTGTATAACAGATAAAAAATGTTGTTACACAAAATTCAAAAATCACAGTTGAATCGCGCTACATAACATGGCGCTAAGAAATATGTATTGTGTTAAAGTACATATGCTTAGGATCTTTCATCAGTATTTAATTGCTTGAATAATCATATGAATTTGGTGACTGGCAGTTTAGTTAGTTTAGCAGAACTATTTCAGTCGAGCGATTTTAATAGAAGTATTGTCACATTCTTTGCTTCCAAAATAAGGGTGTTCTGTGTGATGCAGATTTTTTATTGTGCTTTAGGTTGGTAATTAATAATGGTATGAAAAGTTGGTTGGATTTATCTGCGAAATCCGGTCTAAATGCTCAGAAATTTAATTTTTAAAGAGAATGACAGTTTCTTTGGATTTTTACCTATGGATCTTTCAGAATTAATGTACTCCAAGTTTTTTTTCATATCGTACACAATTTTCAAGTGAAATATTTTTTATTTCAGTGAAAATTTGTGAAGAAAGGTTACGTTGATATATGAATAGACCCAGTGATCAATGCAAAAAACTTTACAATGTAAGTTTGATTTCCCACGAAGAGCTCTACAAATTAATTTGCCATTTTTTTATTAAACTTTTTCACAGAGTCTAATGGTTTTCTAACCAATACATTTCTAACATAAATTTAAAGTCGTCTTTTGATGTTTTAAATATAAGAACATTTTCGGCTGCTGATGTCACTACACCTAACGATCGAAATTTAATAGTTGTGAATCAATAGCTGTGATAGTTTTTAGTGGAATTTTTTTCATCTGTTATTAATTTATTATGTCAATGGATTTAATATGCTAAAGTATTTATTCACTATCACAGATTGTTAGGACTACTTGTGGCTCTTGATTTATTGATAAAGATAATACGCAGTTCAAGGTTCATGTTTGAAAAACTCCATAGTACGAATTACATAATCGGCCAATAAAAGATGAAGCAGCTTCACTTTGTTCACTGCGATCTCACGGATCACTTCGCAACTCTACACTTTTGATTTTGTCTCGATTTCTTCCTCATATAACTGCTTGTGGCTGGTAAGAATAAAAGTTCTACCATTCTATTGTTTCATGTATTCCGTCTGATTAAATGTGGAAAAAATGAAAACATGTGAAACGGAACATCAATTTCATTAATTACATGATCTCAAAAGCTCACAATTTCTTTGGCTTGAAATATTAGTTAGAATTAAGTTTATACTTTAAGTAATTAGGGAAGTAGATGACAATATGCATCTAATTATTAGTGTGATTATCAATGTATATTTTAAATAGCTTAAAACATGAAAAAATTACCTTCTGAGAGTTATTAAGTGTTCCTAAGTTTTACTTGTTTCTTCAGTGTCATTCACTCATTTAGTAATTAGAGACATATATTTTAATATAAATTTTGCATTTTCAAGAAAAAAAACCAAGAATCATCCTACTTTCATTTCACATAAGTTTAATTTTTATTGTTTAGAAAAAGCATGAATTTCAAATAAGTTACAAACGGTTTTGAAAGTTTGTTAGTTTCGTTAAGTAAAATAAATAAATAATTAAAAATTTATTAAAAAAAATTGAGGAAAATTAGCGTGATAAAAAGCAAGCTCTCATTGGTTTCAAAAGTTTTACTAGGATCTTTTTCCTTTTGGCTTGAGATCATAGTCTCTTTCAAACTGACATCGTTGCAACGCATCAAAAAGGAATGAATTAGGGCCGTTAAGTATCCGCTTCTAGACTTGATATTGGAACGTCGATTTTCGGAGATTTTGACAGGTTTAAAATTTAAATTATTTTAAAAAATAATTTTATTCTAGTAAATTCTAAATAAAAATAAAATTATTATATGAAAATTAGCTTACTCAAAATCTTAAT
>JAOWBB010014724.1:0-51218 GCA_028565995.1 Ricinus marginatus
AAAGTTGACAAGTTTGGTTTCTTTTTTCCTTGAAAGTCATGAAAAAGAAGCCTTCTGACATTTTCAACGTTCTTTCCGTACAATGCGAATTAAATTTATAAAGTTTATCGTCTCATAGATTTGTATAAGTTTTCACGTCAATAGGTTGTTATTTTAATACATTTTGCGGTCTTTCAATTTTGCATTAAATTAACAAAAAAAGCTTATGATTTTTATATAAATGCTAAATAAAAATTAGTTACGTGTTTTCCAAGTAATTGGCATCAGTTTTATGTCAATTAGAGTTTTGTCACGAATAGCACTTATAAACGAGTTTATATATAACTAGCAAAGATTGATAATGAACTCCTAGGAGAAATATAATGATCTGTGTTGAAATAATTTTTTTTGACCTTCCATCATGTATTGAACTACTTTTTGTGAAGCAAAATCTTCCAATGTATAAAACCATCAAATATTTTTGTTTCAGTTGCAAAGATGATTTTGAATAAATGTTGTACAGTTACGTTTATGCAATTAATTTTCTACTGTCTCTAATTTCGTTTCTAAAATTTAAAATTTTCCTGAATATAACGAATTTTTTGAATGAAATTATTTATATTATAAATACAAGATGAAGATGAAATGCAAAAATAAGCCCCAAAAAATTAAAACAAATTTTTAAAATATATCTCTTGAGGGAAAGTATGCATTTTCCTTTCTCCTTTTTTATATTGATAGTCATGAAAATATATTCTGTTAAAACTTTAGAGCTAAACCTCAATAGACTTATTCGTGGCATTAAATATGCATGAATGTCATCTTTTACGTTGTTCGTAATATGAAACATTAACATTTCAATTTATTGAACAAAAATGCCTTCAACAATTGTGATGTAGTTTTGTACTGTGCATTATATGTAACAATTATATATGTGTGCATTATAAGATATTAATATCAGTTTCTTTTCTTTTATAAAAAGAATCTGATATTTATATCTTTTGTGTACCTTACGGTTGTTTTAAATTTGATGCCTGTTACTAGTGCTGCATGTTTACTTTTACAATTTCGCTTCAATATTGCTTGTCATTAACATTAAAACCTATAACAACTAGAAGAGAATTAAGTTTCCTATTTTAGTTTTAGTCTCTGAGATCTTTATTTGAAGAATATCTGTGAATATTAAAACAATTTATTTCCCGTTTCTTCTATTATATTGGCGTAATTTGTTGCTCTCATAATAATCTTTTAAGAAATGTCAAGTTGAGGTACTTTTTTTTTAATGTCTAACTGCCTTAATTTAAGAATCTAATTCAAGGATCTTATTCGACCTACTTTATTGGTTGTATACTTTAAAATCCAATAATGTCGAAGGTCTGTTTTTTTTTTTTTAATTTTACAGTTTCGGTTAAAGTGTTATTCGTATATTAAATTAAGCATTCAAATTTCATTGCAGAGAAATATTGCTAGGACTAGAAAAGCCTTTCATGCTTTCAAGTTCTTTTTCTTTTCGAATTGTAATATTTTCCGCATATTACATGTATAATATTTTGTGTTGAGTATTAGTTACTTCATTTTCCAAAAATTATACTCGCTGTTTTTTTTCTATTACAGTTCTAATAATTTCTGTGTAAGAAAAAAATTTAAAAAATAAATTAAATTCTTGACTTCACCATTTCAATATTAACTTGTTAAATAACAAAAATTTTAACATAAACCAAACAATGAAATTCATAATAATTCTGGTTAATTTTTGGTCTTTGTGAATATGCATTGAAACTATTATTCCTTCTATCAAATCTGCTTTTGTGCTTTTTTGTCCGAAAAGAAATTTCATGTAGTTATTAAGAGCTTTTGTCGTTTCTTATTCATATGATTCTCAATCTGCATGTCAATCTATTTGTTAAATTTTGTCCTTTATTACTCTATTGATTTTTACTATAAATCTTTTCAAATATTTACAATTATCCCACTTAAAATAATTTTTTCTTTTCAATAATAAATTATTATGGAATGTTTTAATCATTTACATTATTATTGTTGTTGTTGTTATTATTATTATTATTATTGTTATTATTATTATTATTTCAAAAGTATTTCTATCTTTAATTTTACTCATCTTGTTTTATGTATAATTCATTTCTAGATTCAACGAAAAACTTTTTTCTCTGAGGTGTATTATTGTACATTTTGAAGCGTTTGATATAAATTTATTCACTCTTAATAATTGGCGATTATAAGTTTGAAATTTTTCTTTGAAAAAACTGCCTGCCTAATCTAACCTACAGCAATATGTGGCAAAAATTATTATTTACTATTTTGCACAAATGTCTAGAAAATGAAAAACAGTAGAATTTATGTGCAGAATTACTTCTTAACTTATAGACATTCATGTAAAATAATAATTGAATATTTTATTTATTATTTTAAAATTTTTTGCTAATAATCGAGAGAAAATTTAATCAAAATTCGTTGGTTTTATTCAGTAAATGACACATACGGTTCTTTTTTCGTTTCAGATAAATTTCTGAAAATTTTGAATTTACGTGTGGTTCAAACGACAAAGGAATACAGGCATACTATCTGCCTATAAAAATAAATTATAAATTTCTTTTGATAACTTGTGTAAGTCATAAATGCTTTTTTGGACTAAATAATAATCGATTTGGCGGCACGGCGTTGCTAATAAGCAAATTCGTCAAACCCATGTTTCACGCTGAACCTATGGAACACAGAATTGGGCGATCACCAAGAAAAAAAGTTTAATTATTGATGAACAGGAATGTTTGCTCCGTAAAAGACAGATTAGTGTCAGTGAAGTAAAAGAAAATGGAGAATTTTAATGTGGTTAGTACCCATTTTGTTACATGGATATACCTCTTCTCATTACAGGCTAAAGATTAAAGTTGTAAAAATATCAGATTTATATATACATTCTGCTTTTACTAAATTTTATTGGAATATTTTATTACTCTATATTATTCTTTGGAAAATGTGAATTTTATTTTTTCACTTTCAACTGGTAATAAATTCACTTTGAGCGTCGAAACTGAAAAAGGTTTCCACAAAGCTTTTAAAACATGTTTTTTTAAGTGTGTTTTGTAATATTTTGTATTTTCCAAGATGTACTGAAATTCAAAAAAACAAATGTTAAAAAATGACGGATGTAGCTATTTAGTTATTCGGCAAACCGGCTGCTCTTTCTCATTAAATTTGGAATGCCTGTTTGGTCATCCAATATAAAACATATTCATTATGTCATATAAGATGCTCATAATAATAATTTGATCCTTTTCAGTACGACATCGTCATCATTATTATTGCATTTCCATATTTTTTGTCTTTTCGGATGTAAAAAAAAAGCGGAAGAAATTTGCATGACATGATTGTTTTTCATATGCTTAGACTACGTTGCCAAAGTATAGTAGAAACTAATATTTATATTTAAAAAGATAAATTATATCACACATTAAATTATATCAAATTGTTTTTTGTTCACATTCAGTTACTATAGTAAATTAAGTTTGTGTATGATTATTTTTTTTTTTCGTGTTAAAAGTGTAGTGATTTAAAGACCAGTGTGTAGGGCACCTGAAAGTGCTTTACAAGATAATTCATCATCACTTCGTAAACCGTTTTATTTTCGAAGCTTTGCCATGAGTGAAAAGAGAAAGCTGTCTCTGCTAGGGAAACTGTCAGAAACAAGAAGATTGGTAAGTCAGGTTCTTTTTTTGTTTTTGTTTTTAATTAAGCTTACATAACTTTAATACAGTTTAGAAGAATTTATATTTCCGCGGAAGTGAATGATTATATTATCATTGAAGCCTGGAGATGACTTCACATAAATATACATAGTCTCAGCATAAGGGTCACATGAAAGGCTTATGATTTCATTTCATAAACATTTCTCTTAGCGCTGACACTATTGAAATATGGTTTATACCGATAATAGCGGTGGAGGCTGAAACGAAAAAATTAGTTTATTTATTTTTACAAATATGACTTTGATAAAACGTAATAAAAACTGTATATATATCCTCATTTCACAAAAATATTCATAACATTTATAGAGTATTGCAAAATTGACGTGAAAATTTTTAATTTCTTGGATAATGGACAATATTTGTTTGTAAAAAGAAAAAAGGTATTTGGGATCACATTATTAAGCAGCATGAAGAATATATGGAACCAAATTTCAGCCTTTCGACGTCATAGTAATTAGTTTAAAGGAACTCTCGTTGAAAATAAATTTTTCCATACTTGTATTTTTAAAAGGATTTGAGGAATGTGCAAAATTTATTTACTGGAACTGTAAAAACCTGTTTCGGATGAAACCTTAACGACATTTGTTTTCTTTAAACATGAACATAAGCAAATCATTCAGTGACTGATTCGTAGCTTAAGACCTTGTAAATTGACTAAACCATATTTCATCACCCATAATTTATTTTGAAATTTATTTAATCATTTTGTCTTCTAGATCGTTCTCATTGACTTTTGTTGACTTCCTGACTCATCTTGTACAAGGAAGTGCATTTAGGAAATGCTCATATATGTAATTTTAATGTAAAGTATATGAATGTTTTTTCTTTTTTAATAATTTCTTTTCATTCTTTTTTTTACTTATCTTAATCGTATTAATAGAAAAATAATAAATGAAAGTTAAGGATAGCTGGCAGTTAGAGCAAAAAAATACATTCAGTTTCATTGGAAAATATGCAATTCATTTCTTTCAATATAAATGCAGTTGGAAATCTTATCGAATTGTGCGAATCCACTAAAATTCTGAAATATATCGATGTGCAGGGCAAATTTGATATTTTTTTAAATGTCAAACGTAATTCGCAATTCGATCGGACATTAGGAATGGTAAAAAACTTCACGTAGAAAATCATAGGTATTTTATTCAGTACAATATTTCAGGCGATTGTCAAATGCATTGCTGTATTATTGACATATTTATCGCTGTTAGTTTCAGTTTAATAAGTTTATTTTGACCGTGAAAGATAAAAAAAAATATGAATGAAAGTAAGCCGAAGATGAAAAACTTTTATGTTATTTCAACAAAAAGTCAAAAATAAAAAATTGTAAACCAATGAATTTATTGCCGTTATTGGGGCAAGTTATTTTGGCGGTATTTCTTATAATACCGCAATAAATGAGAAAGAAGGTCAGGTTGGGTTTTCCTGCATCATCGATTTTCACTGCAGTTTTCCGCTGTTTGTTCTAAGGATGGGCCTATGTGGGTCACGGTCTTGACATTGCTCCAAAAACCTAACCTAAGTATTGACCGGGAAATTACTGGATGCTTAATTCTGTTTTGAAAATAATAAAATTGTTTCCAACGCGAAATTTATATTTTCGTTTTGTAATGGGGTTAAAATTACAATTTTAACTATGATATAGTTTTTAAAATTTAATCAATCTGATCCTAGAGATATTATTTACATATCTAATATTAGCAAATTCAGCTTTCCTTGTGCATTTTATATTTTTTTAATTAACTAATGTGACGGTTTCGGTTTATTTTAATTGTTATTTTGCTTTTTAAAGCAGTGTTTCTTAATTATTCTTTCCGTGCTGAAACATGTTTTATCTAAACTTTTGTAATTCACTCTTTAAATATTTAAAAAACGGTACAGGAACGTTGTGATAATTGAAATTCAAATTTCAATATTTTCAACTTTCAATTTCATTTTTAAAAGAATTAATTTTAAAAGAAAGTTAATTGTTTTCAATGATGATTTTTTTTAATTCCATTCATTTTACATTTATATTCTAAAATTTTTATGAAAAAGTTGTAGAAAAATTGTTTTGGCTGAATTAAAATTGTTTACAATAATATTGATTTTAACATGTTTAATATATTTGGTTTTACTGCGAAGCAACGATCTTTTCGGTGTTAAATGATAATATTTCATGATATTTTGATGAAATCAAAATAAAAATATGTAAAAATTATGATCAAATCCGTGTTATTTCATTACTCTGGGTTTCCTTTTTTCCCGAACACACATATTCTTAGTTGCAATCGTTTTATGTGTGAAAATTTACGAAGAAACTGCATTTGAAAATGTTTGAAAAATTATTGAATGAAATAGAAAGTTATCATGTTCAGAGAAAATGCTTTTCTAGATTAATGAAAACCTCAAAGGTATTAACTTTAAGAGAGCTTTCACGAGTGGAATTTTGTTGTTCGAAAAATCGTTTAAACTTGGACATTGCAACCGTAAGTCAGGGATTTTGGGAACCGTGGACAAATGTTGCGGCTTAACTTCAGCTATGTTGTCGAATGCGTTCATTCCTCGGTTCGTTTTTCATAAAAGCCTACAACCGAACATCGTACTTTATCGATTTAGCAGGCGAAACGTTCGTTGCTGGAGAAATGTGAAAATATAAATCGAACAATGGCTAGAAGCACGGTTCGTCCGTAAGCTAAGCATTTCCGCTGGGGTGCGCGAAGGAAATTCTGTCCATATGGTAGGTTATGCACTAGACTCGAATTCGCGACCCGGCGAACAGTCGCGATTTGAGTCTCCGGTCCGGGGGATGAAAGATCGTGGAGCCTCCGTGACCGGGGGACCGAATTGCATTTCTGCCGCAGTTCGAGCCGGTTCCCGCGATCGAAGTCCGAGTCTCCGCTCGAGCGTGAGCTCGCTGAACGAGGAAACTTCGAACAAGTCGGAAAATAAGTCATTTATACACCGCGTTACGGAAAAATTTATTACATGGTTTAGGAGAAACTTAAGTCAACAGGAGGTTAGTTCTGCATTTTCGCGAAACTGTTGAGATTTTCGGAGGTTCGGAAATCTTTGATGGAAGTTTATAAATATATTTAACAATCACTGGCTTCGAAGAAAATTGATAATGGCCATGATAATTAAATCTCATTTTACAATGCCGGATTAAAAAGTGAAACAATTCTTGTTCTGTTCAAAATAAAAAAATTTGAAAATATTTAAAAGAAAATAGAAAAATCAAATCGTAAATTCGGCTAATTTATTTTTTAAATCTTTAACATGATTATATATTTTATAAATACAGTCGAAAAGATCATAGATGCAAATCTTTTAATTATTTATTATGAAAATTTAATCAACAATAACATGTTGTCAAGAGATAAAATATATCCATATATATGAAACCTTTTCTACATTTATACCTAAATAGAAATTCGACGTTATATAAAACGAAGCATGATAAATTAGATTTTGAAAGTCTTTGGAAGTTAAACTTAAAAATAGCATTTATTAAATTGATTTTTAATATTATAGATGCCTCGTTTATTATTTTGGGATATTAAATACCAAAATAGTAAAAATGATTATAAAATAAATAAATTAAAAATACTTGTGATTTTTATGTTTTGACATGTTTATTGTCATTTTCTTATGCATAAAATTTATCTTTCTCCTAAATATATATAATGAAAGAAAAAATTATATGAAAATATATTTGTGTGCGATATTTATAACAAAGTTCTTTTAAAATGTTGAATTCAGATATTTAAAACTTTTGATAAATATTTGACTCCGTTTCACCTAATGGAAAAAATTATATTAATTATCGCACGTTATATAAAAATAATAGTATTAATATGCAAAAATCTGGTTGATTTGACTAGACATGTAATTGTAGGTATGACATCATCTAACAATTATATATATTTTTTTAATATATATAATGACATTAAAATATTGCTGATTTTTATAACTCGTAACTTGGTAAGTGTATGCTTGTGTAAACAACTATAATGACAAAATGACATCATTCTTCTAACTGTGAAAAGAAATAAAATGTGGGTATTAGCTTACAGATTACAATTAAGACTCCAAGAGTGCAATTTTGAAAGAGAGGTAAATGAAGTAGCAATAGCAATTTATCGGTTACTTTTCCAAAAGACCGCTCTTATATAATGGCCCAAGCCGATTTCAATTTCATTGACATACTCAAATATAAACCTTTTCCTAATCGAAAATCTTGGACATGGAAAAGTACCTTTTTTATAGATAGCAAAAAATTCATATTTTTGCTGTACATGCCAAACGAATTGCTCATTGAATGTTAAGTTGCAGTTTACTAATCTGGTATTTCATCTAATTCCACTCAAAATGACTTAATGTAAAAATATCTTTTTTTAAGTTAAATTTTAAAACCTGTTTTTTAAGTTGTAAATGTTTATAATTAATAATTTCAGTCACGTAGGACCTTAAAAAAATAGACATGATTTAATTCAAGAATTTTGTTAATTTCCGAAAGGTTTCTTAACAAAATTGTTGACTTTTAAAATAATATTCGATTTACTGAATTACTGCATGCGAAAATTGCATTCGAGCCTTTTCAGAACGAGTTTTTATTCACTTACTTTATATTTGTTTCATATCTAGTTCAAAAATGAGCTGTCCATTTCAAATAGATCGAAATTTATAATTTTTCTTATCCTTCGCCTTTTACTGTTTTTGTAATGAACAATCACAAAAATTTTATGATTTCGAAGCAAAGTTCATTAATTTTGCATTAAATTTGAATAATGGGGTACTAAATTTATATTTCAAATAATATATTTTCTGTGTTTTCATATCTAAATAGTTTACAAATAAATAAATATATAGGTTGATTTATCTCTTTTCCAATTGCATTTTAAGATTAAGCTAAAATTTTTTTTATCCTCGCTAAGGCTTCATAATTTGTTTTAAACTCCTTTGCAAATCAGAAATTTTAAAAAACCTTCAAAATGCGAAAGTTCATATTTTTTATTTTATTTATTAGAATTACATAATTACTATCTGTTTACTGAATAGTTTGATATGGTGTTTAATGTTATAATTCTTATCCGCCCCCTTAGCTGTTGCACTGATATCAATTGTCTTTGGTTATTATTTAAAGAGATTTTAGATTTTAAATGAATTATAAATGATAAATTCGTGTTGTAATAATAATTGAATGAAAAATGAATTTTCGCTTTTCTCTGTTACAGCAAAATTTCTTTCACTGAAAAATATTGTGGACTCGAATTAATTTTTTTTTTAATTATTGCAAGCAGATTTTTTCTAAATTATTTTTAGTTTTAAATTATATGAAACCTACTGAAATTAATTCAGTAAAATTGTTATGGATTTTTTCCGCTTTTTAAAAGAATATTATTTGATGGCGATATAAATTTTCGATTATTTTCTTTAAAATTAAATTTAAACATTATTAAACCTTTTGTTAATTGCAAATTTTATTAACTATGACTTTTTCATTTTTTTTCCATTTATTAAATTGACCCTATTTATTACTGTTCAAGGCTGGTTTTTTAAGGCAAATTTGCTATAGACCAAATGCTTCAGTTAGTTTTCCTTCCGAGGAGATCCACTGCAGATTAGTGTTCTGCTTCGTTAAATTTTTCTCTGTTGCAGTTTTATTGTTACGTAAAGGCCTAATTTACCATTTATTTAATTCTGAATCAGATAAGTGTTATACGTTTTATTTACAATTATTATTTGATTCAACTTGTGATCAAATTCACTGCAAATTTTATTTGATGGAACGTAAAATAATTGCCATTTAAGCGGAATGCTTTTCCAAAAATTGCAATAACTATGTTTGTTACAATACTTCTTTAAAACCTAAAAAAAAGAAAACGAAAATATGAAGAGGCCTTCATTAATGAGTGTAAAAAAATTTAATAAAGTAAAGGAGATAAATGTCGATGGAAAGGATTGCAAAGAATCTTAATAGGCTAATTTATTTTATTTAACTGGTGTGGAACAGTATGAACAAAAAATAAGTTTAAACAACGTGATATGTCACATAATAATGTTCTATAAAGAAGAATATTCTTATAATTTATAACCGAAATAGATTTTTATAATTTCAAATCTTGGACGGAAGTTTGTTTTTCATTGCAAAGTTATTTTTTATCTTTAGCAGAATTGGTTTATTCTTCATAAATTCAAAATGAATTAGATCAAAAATTCTTTTTCTTTCCGAATAAATTAGCTTACTTTTTTTCTCATATATCTGTTAATAATAAATATAATTTATTTTAAAATTTTTGTTTTGGGTGTTGTTTTAATAACAGTAGGCATATGAAATATAAATCCTATAATAAGATAGTGTGTTACATAGTTCTGGGATTTTTGCTGTTGCAAACAGATTTGTTTGTACTGCATAATTACAATATAGTTAATAATAAAATAATATCCATACGAAGCCTAAAGTTCCATCATTATAGGCAATTCTTTAATGAGATTAATAAACATCATTCTGTGTCTAAATATATTGCTTTTTCATTGAACTTTTAATTTGAGCTGTATTGCTGCAGTTTTTCTTTTTTTAATGTTATTCGTAAAGCTTCAGTTTATGATTGAAACTGTTTTGCTTATATTCGCTAATGGTATGAATTGACTACTGACAAAATAATGCAACAGAGAAAGATGATTCGATCCTTGTCCAATGTTGAAGCGCCATACCCTTTAGATAGTTTTGAATGTGCTATGGCGCAACCGAGACGTAAACAGGTAGGTTTTATGTCATTTTAAAAAAGGATGTAAATGATCTCATGATTTGAAGCATACTAATATTATGTATCTGAGAAATTAAGAAAATTTGACATAATGACATATTTTTTCTTATATAGATATTCAAGTTCAAATAGATATAAAATACGTAAAGAACTTATCTTTCGAGAAGTAAATTTCTTTGTTTTCTGTTAATATTTCATATTTATTGTGTAACAACTAAAAAAAATTAAGTTATGATTTTGATGTAAAATTGAAAAATATTTTCGATTTAAAATATGTTTAAAATGTGAAATTAGTAAGTTACCTGAAATTTATTACACTACTTATAAAAACTATATAGCGTATTCTGGTTCAGATGGAATATTTAAGTTTCCTCCTTTATTTTAGTTATTAAGAACAAGACGGATAGTCTTAATTCAAATCTTAGTAAAAGTTTCTTCTTATTTTCAACAAAATATTTAATTTTAAGAAAAAAAAGATATAAGTGGCTGAAATAGAGGAAAAAACGCAAAATAAAATTTGTGATATATATTTTATGTCTAGTCAATTTAAGTATTAAGACACTGTCACTCTACAAGGACAAGTTAATCTTCTACACATATTGACTACAGAATATTTAGGTAATTGCTCGACCATTACTTAAAAGAATTGACAAAAAGAGTGTTTTCAGTAATAATTTTCCAAAACTTAATTAAATATTTTAGTGCTGAATGAAAAAAATTTTGTTTAAGTATTATAAAATTTTGTGACTTTAAGCATTAAACGGATTTATTTTCATTTGTGTTTTATAATACATTTATTATATTTCTCGTACTAAGATACATCTTTATTATAAAATAAAGTTAATTTTGTAAAATAATGCAAAATTCTTTTCTCATAATTTAGTTCGGTTTGTTGTGATATTTTATATAATATTTTTTTCTTTTTCTGAAATTCCAAATATATGTTAAAAAGTAAGTTTTATATGGTAAATGTAATAGTTAACAATTTTAACATTACTTGAATAATGATTATTGCTTGTTATGCTGAAAATAACAAAATTTATTTATTCATGAAGGGACCCAAGCGGCATGATAATGACGTAGTCGAAAAATACAAGGACAGTACCAGTGAAGTACAATAAATTCTTTTCATGGCTGTCTTTTTTGCTGTATTGCACTAGATACTTTACGCTCATTTAAAGCCAGGACGATGGATGTATATATCAGTTCAATAATGGTCTTTTATATATCCTTTACCGAAAATCAAACTTTATTGATATTCAACTTATCTGGTCAAAAATTGCTTCTCCGTGAAGCAGGCTTGAGTTTAATCTACAGATATTAAAATCTAGATTTTACTGTAGGTCATAAAAAGCAGATACCCGTGATAGGGAAAATGAGATGGTCAAATAGATCATTTTAATAATTCACTACAAAGGCCTCAAAATAATGAAATCATCTCAAAATACAGTGAGAACTGCCATAAAATTATTAGGGATATAGGTTTTTTGGTGCGGAATATTTTAGGCTGGAAGTACTACTCCCTAAATTTAAGAATTTAAAATACAAATCTTGCAAGAACATAATGTACAATTAAGCTATGTATAAATCTTTGTTTACAACTGTTAAATATTGTAATTATGTAGTTAAAAATAGAAAATATTGTAATAATAGTTAAACCTAGAAAAAAAGCAATTTTTTTATGTTTGATAATTATTTTGGTACATCTGTGAATTACAGGTTTTTTATTACATAGAATGGAGATTATACGCTTAGGTAAGCTTATATGATTTATGCACTACATGCTGGAGAAATTGAACGTAAGATAATGCATTTATCCTCTTTCAGATACAAAAATAAAATTATTAATTGAATAAAATTTATTCACGATTTCACAAAGAAGCTTGATATAACATACTGTACTATTCTCTTGTAAAATTCTAAAATGTCTCATCGTTTAGAAATATGTATTCGGTTTTTAAATAAATACGAGTAGTAACCGTTTTATAATGTAGAATAAAAAATTTTCAATTCAAAATTTCCGAAAATTTCTCTCAATATATCTCCTTGTACTGATGAGAATGTTTTTATTCTTTAATAATTTTAGTATTTCACATATATAGATTAAATAAATAATGCTCTGAGATTCAAATAAAATTAAACGATTTCATTTATCTTTAATAGTGTTTCTTTTATTCCAGTCAGAGAGTCATGGCGTCGAAGCAGGACCAGACTTGGATCAAGAAATGGAGAAGGTGTTTTCCATGGCTTCCGATGATGAAAGATTTGATGTTTCGAAAATCTCAGCAGTCCCGGACACAAATCTGAGCCGAAGCAACAGAAACATTGGGGAAATTGATTTGAATCGTGAGTAAATATTTCCATTGTAAATATTATACGTACCAAGTCGTAAATTTCATCGTTTAAACAAATTGATTGCACACGTTTCATAAGTTTTTTTTTTTTAAAATTACATTTATCGAGAATGCAAAACTTAGCACAATATGGCATGTATTCATTTTGCAATCCAAGATAATTACTGCCGGTGGTACTAGATTTATGTTTTACAATTATTTCCGCCAATTTCTTTTGGTATTTAAATCCAGCAGCATGTCTACAACTATTCATACAATATTAATTAATATCTTCACCATATGATTGATAAAGGTTTTCCTTGCAAAAAATTATGTATTGCTTAACGGATTATTAAAATTTTGAATTTTTAATCTTATGCGATTTATACGACATACAACATTTGTTCCAATTATTGTTTGTAAAAATTGTTGTACAGAAATATTTAATCTCATTCCTATATATGATAAATTTTCTCAATCCAAAACTTAATGCGATTTATTACCATTATCCAAAATATTTTAAGAAACATAAAATAAATTTTAAAATTGTATTTTAAAAACATTTATTTTTTATTTATTTTACGTTAATTCGTAAAAAATTATTTTGTTTGAATATAACAATTGTAGCAAGATCATCCTGTTAAATTGAAACTGGTTTTTTAAAAGATATTAGCATTAACTCATTAAAATGCGAAACACTTAAAACTAAAAATTATTTTGACGCTGCAGCTTAACAAAATGAAATTTTAATTTGCCGCTTGTCTATTTTTCATATATTCACGATACAAATCTTTCTGCATGTCATAAATTTTTAGGAATATTTAATGACAGCTGAAATGCAATAAAAGTTTTGTAATCGTATTAATGTATTTATTTTGCACCTCTTTTACATTTAGTTATGTATATAGAATCTACTGATTATTGTTTTTGTTACTATTACCTCTTATCACTTAATTTTGATCATATGATCATTAACATTTACTTTTTTTTAATTTTAAATTTGATCTGTGACCATTTAGATGAATTATTTTATGCGTTCGCCTATAATGAAGTATTCATTAATATAAAACCTTAATTTTTCTATATTTTAAAAATTTAGAGCCCTTTGAAATTCACTTTCAGTTACTTTTTATAAGTTTGTTTCGTTATAAGTATACCCTCTCAAGAGTTTCTTAGATAAATGTTTTACGTGCAAAATATTTCCTGAAATTCATGACAGATATGATCCAATTAATACACTAAATTGTATTCTATTATGAAAAGAATGTTTGGACTCTTTTAATTTAGATAGAACTATGTAGCTTTTATGTAAATTCAAATATGAAAAAGAAACTTTCTTTTATCACTTGTAATTTTTCCCGCCAGAAGTATGAATTTCCAAATGTATCCAACAAAAATATAGAAGAAACAAAGGAATTAAAGCTTTAAGCGAAAAATCCAAATTTGAGAATTTGTTTTTTAAACTAAAAATGTTCTTCATCTTTTTATTCTACAGAGCAATGATTAGCATTTAGTCAGCAGAACTAATGATAATTTTTTGAATTTCATTTTCTTTGTGGTTTTTGCGTTCTCGAGTTTAAAATCCCATTATTTGCTTTTTTGGCATTCTCTTTTCCTATTTCAGCAAATAATTGTATAAGACTTTAATCACAATCTTTCATGTTTCTCAATTTCATCTAATGCTTCGTATTTAGCACTTTTATTAAAATTTAGTATAATCGTATTTTATTCTCACTTCTTGAAATATAAGAACTTTTTATAATTAAAAATTTTAATTTAAATTTATTATTAAATAATATTACTGAACTTTTAATTGGTTATTAAACTTTCATTCGATTTATTGACTGTGACATTTTTAAAATTACATGTTATTTGTTGCTTGATTATCAGAACCGACATAATTCGTGCCCTAGCATTCCTTTTCTAATTTTTAACATAGATGATTAAGCATGAATATGAACTTTTCCATGCTTCTACTATATTTCATTATTTATTATATATTGAATTTGCTTATATTAATTAATGTATAAGAAATTTATAAAAATTTAACCGTGTCACAGTTTTATTATATTTTAGGGTAAATGTGTAGAATGGAAATATGTAGAATTTACCATATGTTATGAAAAAAATAGAAATAAAAAACAGATAAAAATCAAGTCCTCGACTCAATTAGAAAACATAGCTATGAGTTTTCTGTTGTATCTAATTTCGAAAATAGTTACTGCAATAATTTTAATTTTATATATCCTTAGAGAGCTATTCCATATTTTATAAATTTTGTCATATCAAATATATATTGCTTAAATTTTATGAATATTTTTAATATAAATATAACAGTATATTTGTATGAAATATAATAAATCTAATTTAATTTTATAAATTGATAAATAAAAGTTAACACAATGACAAATTTTGTAAAGGAAAATGTGATTTTGAGACAGATAATAAATAAAAATTTATTCTAGACAGAATTACAAAGAATGATTTATTATGGCATGGTAGAAAATACATGAAAAAAACCCTTTGAATGGGAAATTAAAGCAGACTTTTTCGGATGTTATTTGTTTTACTTACCTAACAGTGCATTATTGTGTTTCAAATTTTCCTTCCGTGACGTAAATAATGCACAATTTCAGACTTGTATAGTAATAACCAGCAATTTTCAGAGTTCAAGGCTGTTCAAAATTTCTTATAGATTTACGTTTGATGGAAAGGTTTTCATTCATATTCTGACCCTTAAACTTTTCAATTTATTAACTAAGCAATTGCAATCTAGTCATATTTTTGAGGACAGAAATATCCAGCAATCTTCTAATTTTTCATTATATTAAAATAATCGATTAAATTCAGCCATCTGATCAATTTTAATTATCCATTTCACCTTTTAAGCCTTCACAGTATTAAACTCTCGTCTTAAAAGCTATTTTATTCGGCCGTAAAAGTGTTAAACATCGAAACTTCCAGCCTCCAATTGAAAATTCATGAATGATCTGCCGTTGGCTGAGCATGAGAAGGAATGATGACTTAATGATTTGGATTACAATATTACACTGGAAATATATAAGGCTATTGAAAATGTCATTTATTCAGTTTATTTCATGCAATTTTTTGCAAATAATGGATGGTCCATCTGGAAAGCAAATAGTTAATGTTATTTTATTTAAGATTTTAATTATTATAAAAAAATTTTATTCTTCGCTTATTCTAGCTAGGTTTAAGAAAGCTTTTTCATAGTGATATAATGTGTCTTTTTGAAAAGTTTGTCGATTTATCTTCAAGTATCATGGAAGCATTCTGAAGGTGTTTGTTACGTATTGTTGGTTAACTTGCAATTGGGAAAAATGAAGTTTATAAGACCTTGGGAACATTATCAAAGCATCAAGAACGCCATCAAAAGCATTGAGATAATTATAATAATTATTTTTAAAACTCATATCAATCAGTAAATGAGTGACATTTGTAATCTTACTTTAGAAACAGTTAAAGTTATAAAAATGATTTATTAACGAAATTTAGCCGAGAACATCATAATAAAAATATAAGTGTTAAAAATTATCTTAAGCAAGGGGCTAATAGGATACTTACGTTAGATCAATATTAAATAATTTGTAGTTTTTTTATTTTTTGGATGTTATCAATTTGTTATATTAAGTTATACAAATATAATATAAGCAATTAATTTATCTAGTTTCATAACTTCTATTAATATAATTTAATATAACTAAATTATTTTATTTTCAGTTTATCGAAAGAGATCGTATCCTCATGTATATCCACCCCTAAAATCTTTGCATTTAAGAAGCTCCAGACGAAGGAGTTCACCCAGACCTTTAGAAGCAGAAGTAATAGAGGATGTAAGTTTTTATATGGTTTTCCAGACAAAATCGTTGTTCTCTTATAATAAATGATTTTAAATAATAGAATTTCATAACTCTCCATAATCATATGATTCGGTATACTTCGGTGAATTTTCTATTAGAGAAATTTTGAGCCCTAATTCAATAAAGTTAATTCGTCAAACCAAGCTATTTCTAGATGTAATAAATATTAAATTTTATGAAAAAGATTGTTATTTCGACCTAAATACATAATGTCATTAAGAATATTACAATATAAAAATTAAGATCTTTCACATTTTGTATTAAAAGAGATGATTAGTTGAAGTTTTGCAAATAATTTATTCTAAATTTTCAAGTTTTTGATGTATGAAATAGTGAAATATCTTATTTTTTTATTTTAATTTAAAAAAAATCGAAAATAATTTGTTAAACTTTTTCCTAAAAATCAAGAATCAAATTTTTATTTTGAACCGCATTTTATTTTCTGGGATGTTATTTAATGAAATCAGTGATACAATCTAATTAAAGATCAATAACTTTCCAAATAAAATTTTAACAATTACAAGTTCATTAGTTTGCACTGAATCATTGTTTAATGTCTGATTTTAAAAAAATAATTTTTAAAAGACTTTTTTAGCATACAATTTTCTTTTTTGGAAAATAATAATTTTTACACTAGTTTTTATTAACTTTAAAATTTTAAAAAGAAAAGCGGGGAGGTCCTACGTAATATTTGAGATCCTGCGTGGAATCTTTCAATTTTTTTAAAGATAAAATTCACCTAAATTATGGATTGATTGTCATCGTTTTGAACACTGAAATTATACTGATAATGCTGTATTCTTAAATTGGTTCAGAATACAGAATTAAAATTAGAAACTGAAATGACAAATATTTTACACTTCTTTTTCATAGGGAATGGGAATCAGCAGAAATTCAAAATCTGCAGCGGAACCGGATGCCGGACCAAGCTCTAAGGAGAGTCTAGGTGCCGTTGCACTTGATGATGAAAAAAATGAAAAAGCCGAATCTGAAGCTCCCGTGTCCGAAAGGGCAGCATCGTCTTGCCATGATAGTGCTTTGCTGAGGAGCTCTAGCGACGTATTCCGCAGGGTTCAGTTCCAAATTGGTGAGTGAAATATTTTCTATTCCACTGATTTTGAGGTTGAAAGATTAAAGATTGAAATATAAGATTGATTTTTGGGCCGATCTCTAAATATGTATTTTTGACTCTTCCATAACAGTACGCTTTATTTACAATTACAGTTGGAATTGAATATTCTGGGTTTTGTTTGTTCTCGGCACATTGTTAGTATCGTAATAGTCTATGAGATGGGATGTTTTTTCTAGCGTGACGTGTATACAAAAATATTTTTTCATTGACAATCCCATTCTTCGCTGCAATTTTTTTAATTTCCATCATAAATTAAATGGCGATGTTGCTTGAATTTTAATTACGGCAAAGGAAACAATGATTAATAACAATTTTACGGATAAAATTTAATGATTTCGTTGAAAGAAACGAAAATAGCGATAAATAATCGATGTTGGCCATCAATTTCAATGGATAATTAATTGGTTGGTCTCGCACAAAAACAGAATTTCCACTTCGGTTTATCTCTTTTTTTTCTTTTTTCTTTGGTCAAAAGGCGAAATCCCAGAAGATCCGCGAGATTATAAACATGACGAAGAAGATGAAGTTCAAGGAGCTGAGAATGAAAAATCAACCGTTGAAGGTCGGGGCTCAAAATCTTCAAAAGATGACATCATGGGCAGCGAAGCTGACAAAAGAAGAAGAAAAAACAGGTAAGCTGCTCTGTTTTGGCTGGCAAGTGAGGACTCAACAACTTTTCAGTCTCCCACTCGCAATTAAATGCCAAGATTTTAAGGAAATTTAAACATTTTCAGACATTATCATCATCATCATCATCATCATCATCATCATAGTAAATTTAGGAAGTACAGCCTTCAGGATGATCTTATTGCGAGAAAAAGAGCCGGATCCGAATTTTCTCCCACGGGAGAGACTTATAGAAAAAAAAGCCTGCAGCCCGAAGAATCATCTTTATTAGATGAAGTTGATGTAGAAAATTTAGAAAGTAATTTAAAATTTTTTTTTAATGTTAATTATGTTATGTTTTAGAAAAAAATAATTTAAAATTTGGATTTACACATTTGAATAATGGAAAATTTATAGATTAATTTTTTAAAATTTTAGGTAGGAGATTCGATGATTTAAGAAGATATAAAGTACCATTGAAAAATTCATTATCTGTGATACGAATTCGTAGAAAAGATGGAGATACCATACAGAAAGTTGTACCTCTTGGTAATGATAAGAAAATATATGACCACAGTCCTCATGAAGTAAGTATTGATTATGTAAGAGATTTATCAAGAATATAGCACGGCAAAAAACTGAGAAACTACTTGTATTCTGCTATGCATAAATAAATCTGATGTTAAACCTTAACATCCGACTATACCAGTTAAGAAGGTAAACTTTAATATTAAATAAATTACGTGAAAAATAAAAATAATTGTCAATGCTAAGAATCACTTTCTCATCTATTTTATATGATGTTTTCAATCTTTAGATAATGATTACAATTTTAGATGTTTATACTTGAATTGTCAATGCAATAATATAAATATATAATCTGTAAAGTCATTACATTAATAATTTTATATAATTTTCATTTATAAAAAAAATTGTAATCGTAGAAAGTATTTTAAAATAGATGCGAAAAAAATCGCGTATTTTTGATTCCTAATTTAGCTAGCAGAAATCAATTCGTTTATTCTGGATGTTAACTCATTTAGTTGGCCTGAGATTTAGAATTATAGTTAATTCATCATTAGTTTAAATGTAAAATTTAAATTCCTGAAAAATGTTGTATTTTATTAGGTCTTCGTGCAACTGGATGAACTATGTGGTGTGGGAGAAGAAAGGGAATGGAAAGAAACTGCTAGGTGGATAAAATATGAGGAAGATGTCGAAGAAGGTGCAGACAGATGGGGTCAACCTCATGTGGCCTCGCTTAGTTTTCACTCCCTATTAAATTTAAGGCGTTGTCTCGAAACAGGTATAAATCAAATGATTTTCAGTCTTAAAAATTTGTTATTTTAAAAAGAAGCAATTATCATTTTGATTATTTCATACAACATTCATTTTCTAGGTGTTGTGTTGCTAGACCTAGAAGAAAAGGATTTGCCGGGCGTTGCATACAGAGTTGTGGAACAAATGGTGATTGAAGAACTAATTGAAGAATCGGATAAGGCAACTGTAATGCGTGCTCTGCTGTTAAGACATCGCCATGTAAATGAACATGACAAATTTAGATTTGCAATGAGGAGGAATTTTTCAAGCTATACAAGTTTACAAGTATGATAAATTTTCTGTATCTCGTAGAGCCTATTTTCCCCCTTTTCTTTTCAATTTCTTATTTTTTGACTAATCAAATGTTACTTTATTTTTTAAGTCTCTCAGGCCAAACGGTGAAGATGAGCGTTGCTCTTTATGCGATGCAGAGGAATTTGGAAGAGTAAATTTTCATTTCTTATTTCTCTCACAGCGTTCTGGAAAATTCTTTTTCTATAAACTCCCATTATATAACTTTACACATGAATTTGCATAACAAAAGTAAAAAGGATGAAATAATTTCTAATCTAAAAATTGATTGATTCGGATGATATTGTATCTTTAACATTTAAATATTGTGGAAAAAAAGCTTTAAATCTGAGTTGGCAAACTGAATATAAAAATAGTAATTATAAACTAATCAAAAATCATTGAATCTCTTATTTATGTGTATTGTTTTAATAACATAGAATCAGCCAAAAATATAAGGAATATTTTATTTTTTTCGAGGACTGTTTATTTTATAAAAGAATTTGTTGTGGATCTAAAGGTTTAGATTCTTAAATTTTTAATATAATACATATGTACAAGAAAAGAATTGAGAAAAAAAATCTTGAAATAACGAAGAACAAATATTTTGTTTTCTGTTATTTGTTGAGGTCGTTCGGTTCTGCAAGAAATATTTTAAAAAAAAAGATGAAGAAAAAGAAAGATTTTTAGATTATTATTTCGATTTTCAAATGAAAGGCAAATATATAATATAAAATATATTGAATAATTTACTGTCCGATGAAATAACAAATATTATTAACTTCAAATAATATATTTGGATTTTAAGGCGTTATTTCAGTTATTTAAAGCTGTAGCAAAATTCTTAACATTAATTACCGTTATGTTTTTCATTTAAAAAAATAATTATTAACATTTTTTTGATATTTGCAAATAAATAGTGCTGAGAATTCAAATATTAAATGATAAATTTACGAATTATATTTTATATAATGAAATTATATTGTCCCGATAGAAAAAAAAGGATTTTTCTTGGTATAAAATAAATAACTATTTTAATGTATCAAAAATTAATAATTTTTAAAAAATATTTTTAACTGATATTTCTTCTTAAAAAATATGATAAACTTACAAAAGTTGTATATATATAATTCCAGTCATTTTATTCTTCAGATGGAATACTCAAAAAAATATATTCATGTGTAAAATTATTATTAAATTTAATATCATTTTTTCAAATAATTTTCAATAGAAATTTCCAGTTTAGAATAAGGCTGTTTCTAAAATTCAAAGATCATAATCATTTGCCAAGATTTGCATGTATCATCCGTTGTCATATTTTGCTTAGAATATTCATTACTGATTTTAGTACACTTTAACGTCACTTCGTCTGCCCTCATATTATTACATATTTAAAGGATTGCTCCATTTATAGATAATATGCATGTCTTACTGGTTCTTAATAATATTCATATATTAAATAGTGATCATAGCACGGAATCAAACCTATTCCTTAAAGAAATAGAAATTTAAAATTGTTTATTTGTAGTTCTTTTTAAACTGAATGGTTTCATCTGACATTATAATTGCTATAACAAGACTTGATAATTTTGAAATTGTCTGAAATAGTGAATTTTATTTAATTAGTAATTATTCTATTTTTATAAATACTGCATAAAATTTAATTTGCGCTGCAGAATTTACCCCCAGGATTTTAATAATTTTGAAGAATATTATTCTTTGATAAACATTTTTGGAAAATTTCTGTATTATATTTTTATTATGGTATATTTGGTTTTATTTCCAATATATTTTACAGTTATTTTAATGACAATTTTTAAAAAATAAATTTAATAATTTAATGATCGATTATATTGGTTTTCACAGCTATTCTGTGGTCTCTTGGACTTATTTATTTGTACTTAATAACTAATAGTTAAATCCCTTAATTAGAGATCTTACCGACGAAAATTCTAGCCTTGAAGGAAATTATTTATTTCCATATTCGATATCGGCAGAATGAATCGTATTTTCCTTCTATTATTGCATGTGAAAATCACTGCGATATTTTTGCATGATTGCAGAATTTGAATCATGATGGCAAACCTAAAATTGTTCCCTCAATCGTCAGCATGGATGCATTTTCACCTAAAGGAACTTCCCGGTTAGAAAATGGTGATCAAAAACCCGTCAACGGCGATTTCCACCATCTTACTGTAAGTTTTCAATTTAGTCCCGTTGAAAAATTTTCTATCTTGTTTTTCGTCGCTTTAAAAATGGTTGCTTTTAGATCGACATGAAGGAAGAATTAACTTACACTTCGTCCAGTGAAGATTTAAGGAAGGCGGCTAAAGAAAGCATTTTGAAAAAGATTCCCGTTGGAGCTGAGGCTACTACAGTATTAGTAGGTGCCGTTGACTTTTTGGAACAACCCACAATCGCATTTGCAAGACTTGCAGAAGGAATTTTAATGCCATCAATAACGGAGGTATACATAAATAGGGAATTACTGAACATGAAAAAATTGATTATAACAGATATTAGTCATGTATTTCTTGCTCATTAAATATCTTTTATATTTCATATATATGAATTTTATATGATATAAGTTTTTAAATTATTGTGAAATGCAGAAATTTGAGATAAACATGAATTGTTTGATGTTAAAAAATCTTTTTCTCTCGTTCAATATACTTTTTCGTTCTTTTTTTCAATATTTAGAAATATCTAAATTTTGTTTTGAAATTGTTCAAATTTTGAGGTAAAACCTTTAATTTGTGGTAAGCTAACATCAGAGCTCAGTAATAAAAAATTTTTTTTATTAAAATAATTTTTTAGTAATGTCTACGTCTAAAGTTTAATAGAATCACATGACAATTTTTATAACGTAAGTTTATTCGGGTCTTAATTTAATTAAAATTTTTTAATGTTAATTATTCCTAACTTTAATTTACAGGTTTCTATACCCGTAAGATTTTTATTTGTACTTCTTGGTCCGCCTCAGTCAGATCTTGATTATCATGAAATAGGTAGATCCATATCAACATTAATGGCAAATGACGTAAGTGAAATTTGATATCATTTTATGAAAGAAAAAATGTGTCAATGAATTTTTATTTTGAATATGATTTTTATTCATAATTTGGATCAAGAAATTCAAGCTTTTAGGTTGTAGTACATTATTACCAGTTAATCATTTTGCTGTCAACTTACAAAGATACTGAAGAAACAACTCATAAATTTATTACTATTGTTGATGTAAAATTGAATGTAATAATAAATTGTTATTTTTGTTTTTACATAATTTCGAATTAATTTTGACATTGCTGAGATTTTTTTCTTAAATGAAATAATGAAAAGTGTATTTTCTTCCAGCAATTCCACAACATTGCATACAAAGCTACTGCCAGAAAGGAACTTCTTTCTGCTATTAATGAATTCTTGGATGACAGCATTGTATTACCGCCTGGGGATTGGGAGAGAAAAGCCCTATTACCTTTTGCTGAACTGAAAGCTAAAAGTGAAGCAATTCGAAAACGAAAAAATAAAAGATTAAAAGAAATCCATGCTAAGGATGAAAATCAACAAAAAGGTAAATTTAAAACAGCATTTGTATTAAGACTTAAAATCTTGACGATATAAAAAATGAAAACACCTCGCTTGAATTTTGTTTGGCTCGTACGATATTGAATCTTATTCTTATGTTCGCATGTGTGAACAATAACTATTTTTCTTCGTTGAAAAATATTTTCAATTGCTATGATCCCCCTATTTTTTTGTCGCAAATGAAATGCAATTTAAAAAAATGATCTTTTACTTTAAATATTGCTTTTCTATTAATTACAGCTTTAGGATTTTTAATGATTAAAAAACCTTAAGAAACAGTCTTAGATTTATTGTATTTTAGCTTTGTTGCTCGCCGAGGATGACGGAAAGAAGCCTCCTTATCAAGATCCCTTAAAAAGAACAAAGAAACCTTTTGGTGGAATGATTAATGATATTAAAAGACGCTTTCCTCATTATAAATCAGATTTAATTGACGGATTAAATCTTCAGTGTTTGGCAGCATCAATTTTCATGTATTTTGCTGCATTGTCTGGTGCTATAACTTTTGGCGGTCTAATGGGTAAGAAATGTAAATTGTAATATTAAATATAATTACTCACTTATTGAAATAAAAGTCATGATTCACTTCATATATTAAGTAAATATATCAAACTGCATTTTTAATGAAGTTACAACATAATATCTTTTAAAGAAATTATTCATTTTTCATTATCTATCTTTACTAATTTTTTCGTTTAATTTTTTTATAGGTGATAAAACACATAACTTGATTGGAATATCCGAAACTTTAGTAGCTACTTGCTTAGCGGGAGCAATATTTGCTTTATTAGCTGGACAGCCTTTAGTCATTGTTGGAACAACTGGACCACTCTTATTATTTGATGAAAGCTTATTTACGGTAATACCTCGGTCAAGAAATTTGTTTAATTTTTAAATGATCTGTCATAATTCCAATTCAAAACTAAATACAGTTAAAATAAAAAATTATAAAATATTCTTTTTTGATTGTTATTTAAAATCAGAATCATATAATTTAAATATTTCAAAGTTAATTTTTCATAAACTCTAGACTATTTGATAGCTAGAGAACGCTTTTAATTCTTTAACAAAATAGATTTTTGGTTAAGTAGATTTTTCTTTAATAGTAGTTATTGCTATTAAATTTCATAAAATTGTTATTCTTTTTACTCATTTAGAAAATGCTGTAAAAATCATAGTTGATTAGAATGATTAAAATAAAATAAATAAATTGTTATTTATTCCTTTAATTTAAATTTTAATTATTTTCAGTTCTGTGAATCAAATGCCATTGATTTTCTTAGAATGCGTGTATACATAGGATTATGGCTCGGAATCATCTCTTTGGCAGTGGTTTGTGTTGAAGGTAGCGTTTTTGTAAAAATGTTTACGAGGTTCACAGAAGAAATTTTCGCAGCCCTTATATCTTTATTGTATATAGTTGAAAGCGTTATGAAAATGTTTTCTGTAAGTAAACGCTCTTTTTAATTTTCCTGCAATTACTGAAATAAATTTTATTTGTTTCTTAAATCTCTGAATTTAATTTCAGCTCTATGATCGACATCCATTACTCAGCCTTGATGATTATCGTAGTGGAAATTGCTCTCTAATGTTAAATGGAGATGAATATTATAACAATACTTTTCGTACAGAGGAAAATGTAACGAATTTATTAATACCACTTATGAAAGATAGAAAATCATTAAATCAACCAGAACCAATCAATCAACCGAACACAGCATTATTTTGCACTATTCTTGCATTAGGAACATTTTTTATAGCCTATTATTTAAGGCAGTTTCGCAACAGTAAATTTTTAGGACGAAGTGTAAGTTAATTATGTTTTTATTCAAAAGCGAATATCATTCTCTTTTCAATTTCTCATAAAATATGGATACTTACAATACATAATACAAAAATACATTACTTTTTCCAGGTATCATTTTTGAAGATTCAAATATTTAAAATTTTAAATTTTTATTTTCCAAATATTTTGAAAAAAGTTTCAATAATCTTAATAATTGCGTTTGATTAAGACACGACATGATCTTTAAAGACCATCTCATCTGAGATTTAGAAGCTCAGTTTGAAATAAATAAAATTAAGAATTTCTTTTAAGAATACCTCTGACCAATTTTTATTTTTTGACAGGCCCGTCGAGCTCTAGGAGATTTCGGAGTTCCCATTGCAATTGTTGTTATGGTTGCTATGGATTATTTTGTACCAAATACGTACACAGAGAAGTTACAGGTTCCGGAAGGATTGGAGCCATCCAAGTCAGAGGTTCGTGGATGGCTAATATCTCCTCTCGGCATAGAAGTTTGGGTTGCCTTTGCAGCCGCTGGTCCGGCTCTTCTTGTATATATTTTGCTTTTTATGGAAACGCACATTACGGAACTAATAATAGATAAAAAAGATAGGAAATTAAAGAAAGGTTCAGGTTTTCATTTGGATATCGTCATATTGTGCTTGATGAATATAGGATGCGGTTTCATGGGAGCTCCATGGATGTGTGCTGCCACCGTGAGATCAATTGCTCATGTTTCGGCAGTTACAATAATGTCGAGGACTCATGCCCCCGGAGATAAACCACATATCATTGAAGTGAAAGGTAATGTTGCTTTCGAATATTTTACTCATTTCTGTATGTTTATTAAATTGAAAAATATATTACCTATTCGTATTACGGTCTGTCGAATATTTTTTCTTAGAGCAAAGGTTGAGCGCGCTTTTAGTGGCCATACTAGTTGGAATATCAGTACTCATGTCTCCATTGTTGCGACTTGTTCCCATGGCAGTTTTATTTGGTGTCTTTCTATATATGGGTGTTTCCTCGACGAATGGTATTCAATTTTTTGATCGTCTGAAATTATTTTTCGTGCCTGTAAAACATCATTCTCAAGCTTCCTACGTTCGAAGAGTAAGATATTTTTTACCCTATTCACAATTTTTATCTGTTTAAAAGGAATTGAAATTTTGATTTTAAAAAATTAAATAATAATAATAATAATAATAATAATAATAATAATAATTATTATTTTTATTTTTGCGTTTTAGGTGCAGACTTTGAAAATGCATCTATTTACAGCAATTCAGCTCTTGTGCTTAGCCCTTTTATGGATTGTAAAATCCACTCCTATTTCTTTGGCTTTTCCATTTTTTCTTATTTTAATGGTTCCATTAAGGGCTCAACTTAGATTTCTCTTTAGCCCGTCGGAATTAAGAGCGGTAGGAATTTGAAAGTTTTGACTTTATTTTTTGTTAATTTATCTTTATTTTTAGTCAGTGATAAAGATCTTTTATTTTTGTCTCATATAATATACAAATTTAATAAAATATTATTCACATGTAATTTAAAAAACATTTTTAGATATTTGCGAGATGTTCATTCGTATAACAAATACTAAGTTAAAAGATTTATAACTAATTTGAAAGGAGTATATAATTCTTTATAAATCAACAATATTTTCAGTTGGATAGCGAAGAAAACGACGGAGATCCTGACAGTCCAGAAGACGAGCCTGATTTCTACACTGAAGCACCTCTTCCAGGATAGATTGAAGAAATTACAAATTTTTAGTTTTATTTTTTCTAATATTTCTACACATTCTTCACTTTCACATGGTAAAAAAATTAGTGCATTGAATCACAAAAAAATTGCTATAGTAAAAAAGGGTAAAATTACCAAACGAAATTAACTTAAAATTTTTGCCATTATCATTAGATCAAATTAGGAACATTTTTTTCAAATTGTAATATCCATAATATCTAAATGGAGATATTTTTATTCCATGAAAACTATCAATGAATTTCAAAACGCATTTAATTCCAAATTCATTATTTCACAATAAAAAGATCTAGTTTTTTTCTGCACTTCCAAGTATTCAAATTATTTCAATTTTTTTCGGCGAAAAAGGTTTCACAACTATGATTTTAAAATATCATTAATATATATGTATATATATGTATATAAAATATGTTTAACTAATATTTGATAATAATTTATTTTTAATTGTTAAAAAAGGTTATAAGTTTGATCCCAAAAATATGCTCGATAAGTCATCAGCATAGAAAAGAAAATAATGTGTATCATAATCCAGAAAATTTTATGCATTGAAATTCAATTTAAAAACTGGAATAATACTAATTAATTTTTTGACCGCTGACGCTTAAAAAATTAGGTGTACACCAAAAATTGTTATTACACTTAAGATATTTTCACGACTTCAAACTTGTTTTTGCTTTTTTTATGCACTGCCTTTAAAGTGTCAAATTGAGTTTTATTTTGAAATTAATGCGAATTACTATACACTTTAATTAATTTCAGAAAATGGAAGGTATTACTTTTTTGTTTTCTAAATTATTACAAATAACTATTTTAAAATTCAGCTATCACCGTGAATCCTTTTCCTTTCTAAAGTTTTGATTCAAGCACCTATATTGTGCTTAAAAAAGCCTTATTAGCGATAATGTCAAATAATATATAAAAATTTCCTATTTTGAAATAATATATATATAATTTATATATATATATTTTACGATTTATTTTATTGTAATAGGTAGGTGTAAAAATTTAAAAGAAGGATTGTCTCTTGTGAATTGGCGTAAGAGAAGATTATATATTTTCAATAATTTAAGAAAACTATCTTTCATCAACTATAAATTTAATGTAAAAGAAATTAATTAAATAGCTAAATTCGAAAAAAAGGAAATATTTTTGATGAAAAAATTATTGACAAATGTTAAAATTGAAAATTACTTATTTAAGAAATATTATTTAAGGACTACTTAGATGTAGGATATTGTGCTCGAATTGTTGCAGTACTAAGGAAAAAAAATTGTCGTGATTTAAAATTGTATTTTGCACCGGTTTCTTCTCCATTTTCTTTGCTTTGTTTTGTTAAATTTAAATTGTGTGTAGAAATTGATAACTGCCCATTATTGACTGCCTTCGATCCTTCGTAATTAAAATACGTGTCACCAGGACACCTACTTTTCAGTCAGTATTCATTATTTCAAATAATTTTGTTTTATCATTGAAAGTTTCCCTTTTAAATCCGGATTTTTATTAAGGCAGAGAAGAAGAAAGGGGAAAATATGATGCCCATCTTCATTTATGTCGTTTATTTTATTTTTTTAAATAAAAAATACAATTATATAGGTGTGCGAATATTATATATAACGATCTATACGTATAGATTTGATTCGCACTTTTCGGAATTGTTTTTCATTGTGTGTGGATGTCGAAGATGCATCGATGATGGATGCTGAGCACTGCACAATTATAAAATTCTTATTAAGTGCTTCCTAATTAAAAGAAAAAAAGTTTTCAGTTTTTAACTTAATAAAAACTATCCCATGTAGAGTGCCTTGTAAATTAAATCTCATAACTCACCAGTCGTATACAATTCCAAAATCAATTTAAATAAAAAGGTTCAGCTGATCCTCGATGCACCTTATTTGATCTGAAATAGTGCAAATGAAATGAAAATCTGTTGAGTTTTGCGTAAATGTGAGAATGCTTTACTTTCATAAAATTCAAGATTTTAAAATTTTTAAATTTTAAAATACATATATATATATATAAATTTTATTCAAGAGATAAGATTTTCAGTTGAGATTGAGCATAAAAATTATTATATATGATGGTATTCAGCTTATCGTAAAAAAAAATATATATATTTACATATTTTTTTTGTTTAACGCATATTGTTTTATCTGGCGCAAAATTTATATAAAATTTCAGGATATAGCAGAATGTAACGTTGCGTTATTAAGTTTATGATATTGCCGCAGCCTTTTTTTAAAATTTTTTTTTTTACTTTAAAATTTTTCTCACCATTTGGCGCCAGGTTGCACCCTTTGGTGAAAACAATGATTAATGGAATGGAGAATATTAAGCTTCTTAATTAAAAAAATTAAATCATTTGCACCGTTTATAAAAAAATTTTTTTTTTCTTTTATATTGTTAGTTGGGCATCAAGTAATTAGTGGCAGTTATTAAGTCTAGACAAGAAGCGCTCTTGAAATAATCAGTATTAATAATGTAAAATATTTAATTCTTAATTTATTCTTCTAGTTTATAAGAGTGGTTTAAAAAAAATTATTTTTATAAGATTTTAAATATAGTTTCGAAATTATATCTAATTTCAAAACGTTGAAAAAAAAAATTGACGTTTGTTTTGTCCAAAGGTGCAAGACTGAGACATGGTATTACTTAATTTGAACCGAAATCAAAATTGCTCCCGCTTATGTATTATTATAAATTGAGAGAAGCTTTGGATGCATTTATAAACCAAAAAATAAAGTATCTTATCGCAGGGAGATTTTTCTTTTAATTTTTGGGAGGAATTTAAAGAAAAATCTGAAATTTACAGGAAAAATAATTTTTTTTTCTCGATCATTCAGATTTGTAATTGCAATAGAATTCAGGAAAATTCCATAGGATATACTTGTTTAAATTCATATAATTAGAATTCAAAGTAAATTAAGTCTCAGGATATCATTTTATAAATTTTCATTGCTTTTATTCGGCGTCTTTATTTAAAATTGCCTTTTCATCTAATTTGTTGACAAATCCATTTCATCTAGTTTTATAATCTCAGGTTTTTATAAATACTCTTATCAATTGTATGTAATCAAACTAAAAAATTTGAAATTTCTTTTAATTCCTCTGTTCAATTGCCAATAAGGTCTGCGAAACCACGTGGAAAATATTTTAAACTATATAGAACTTAGCTAAAGGAGAAAATTTCAGCAGATTTGATAAAAACAGGCCTTTTTCATTTAAAAAAATAAAAAAAATAATAACTCCAACCTTTATCAAATCT
Source organism: Ricinus marginatus (assembly GCA_028565995.1). Lineage (NCBI taxonomy): Eukaryota > Metazoa > Arthropoda > Insecta > Psocodea > Ricinidae > Ricinus > Ricinus marginatus. The sequence continues at coordinate 30,447 of JAOWBB010014724.1, forward strand.
TAATAATTAGTGAAAGGTTTTGAAATTAACAAAAGTAATTCATTAAACTATTTAATAACCATTAGGTACTCAAAAAACGTTATTTAGACTAGTCTTACAAACAACCCAGTCTCTCATTTTCAGAATGATCAAAAACTTCACTTTGAATTATCAATTTTGATACTTGAAATTGGCAATATTTAGCTTATTAATAAATAAACTAAATCCCTACATTCCTAATTTACAATCCCTATATTCTCATTATGCTTTTCCTTATAATTTAATATGCCTAGTACTTACAAAGGAATGTAGAAGCTCTTCTTACAAAATTCACAAATTCAACCAAATCACAGTGGAATAATCATATGAGTTCTCATTATATGAAAATACTTCCCTTTATCCAGTTTATTTATCAAATAATAAGCCACTTTAGACATGTAAACTTTAAATAAGATATATATAGTATGAATAATCTTTCAAGATAACACTTTTAATTTGGCTTTCAAATAATGGTTTTTTCTAATTATCCAAATGTGCAATTTTTTTCATATATTACAAAATCTGATGCTCACTCATTTAATAAAAACATAGTTTTTTTTAAAAGAAAAATGTTTGATAGGCAAATAAAATAAGTTTTATCAATTTAGTAAAAACACTTTTTTAAAAATCCATTCAGATTTTTTTTTAATTCTTATTCTCTGTTCAAAACATCAATTAAAATTTTTTAATTTTATTATAAAATTTTATGAAAAGAAATACAATATTCAATTAATATTTTATCATTCTCCAAGTATTCTTAAAATTAAATTGTTTTGGGTAATAAATACTTCATTTCCTAAAATTCTCTTATCCTTAATTTTGTTTGAATAGATTTGAGATATTTTAAAATTTATGAAAAATTTAAAATAATTATATATGAATTTTAAAAAATTTTATTGCTAATTAATATAATGTGCTTTATTGTTAAGAAGTTGATAAAAACTATTTGTCTTAAAATATTGTTGCTCCATTTTATTTTCATTAGAAAAGTATTAAGAAATTCTCAATACCATGATACTTATATGAAGTGATTTATATGAAAACTTATAAGATTAAAAAAATCAAAAATGTTTTGCCTATATCGATGTTTTTTTTCCTATTTACCTTCTCCTACCATTTTGAACTAGATTAATTATGTATCGGGCATATCACCTCCGGGTACAAGCTGCAAAAAATTAAATAATTTTTGAGAAGCATGTTGTATTTTTGCAAAATAATATAGGATTAGAAATAAATTAGTATTTTACCATAGTGATATTGTTTCCATTTAATAAAATTTGATCCAATTTAGTAATACGTCTTCCTTCAGGAGTCGATTCATACTCTGTAACATCTTCCAATAACATATTTACAAAGTCGTCGAATCCCAAAAGAGTACCGACAATCTCCTTATCATTCTTCATCATAATATGGATTCTAGAGCCAATACATTTATCAACTAATTCTGAAATAAAAATCGCAAGATCAATTATTTTTAATAACCAGAATAGGTTATATTACAACGTATACTGCGAACGTTAACAAAGAAATGTCTCGATTTTTTTTTAAGAATGTGAATTAAGATTTACAACGCACTAGACCGAATATTAATTACTAACAATAAAAATCGCTTCATTAATTTACCTAATGGCAACAAAGTTGACGGATTAGTAGCTACAGACGCCATGATTCAAACAGAAAACTATCCACCGCATTCTAGGACAAAAAATTATTTACCAGAATTTTCCGTTTTTTCATGTATTACAAACTTTTTAAATGCAAAGGGTTTTCATATCTTTATAGCTTACAGTTTATTATGACCATTATAATTTAAATGATACAATGACAAATTGTAGCTCCAAAAAAATGTATCATCAAAGAGCATTAACCAGAATTCATGTAATAATTAGAATAAAAAGATTTTTTCTATTATACTCAAAGATTTAAACTTTTTTTGATAAATTAAGAGAACGATTGAATGCATATTTCATTCTCAATATCATGCAGAGAATTAAGTTTAAAACATTAAAATAGTTTGGCAGCATTTTTTAATCGTAAATCAATTTTAGCAATCCCAGGTGCATTAATCCGTAACTACTATCTCTAAAATTTTTTGCATTTTACCAATTGATATTAATGATTTTAGTTAAAATGAAGAAAATAAGATTGACAAAAATTTTATGTAAAGGTAAAAAAACAGGTTAATTCTGTCTATTGCAAATGAACTAATATAGAAATATATATTGATAGTTGCAATAAAAAATTTTCAAAAAAACAGTAGTAAGTACTGAATTGAAAATTTTGGAACTTTTTTTCAGTATAATATTTTACTTATTAACTTTTCTTGTATATGGATAAATTTTGCTATTTCAGCTGTACACTACAATTGATTTAATTTGCTCTAAGGATGATATTAAATGGTTTTTTTTTATGGATATTTTAAATTTTTTAAACTTGTTATATTATGGAAAAGATAAAAATATTTAATAACTCTTTAAAGCAGGTGGACAATCTTTAAGAATTTCATTGACGTGTACTGACTGCACTTATTTCTAAAATCATTTTGAAAACTAATTTTGTAAGATGGGGGAATATTACTTTTACCAGACAAAGATAAAATATCTTTTCATATTTTCATTCAAACAAAGATTTTTTTATTTTAAGATCATAAAGTAAAATAAAATTTAAATTTAATTAAAAAATAATATTATTTATTTTTTCTAATAATAAATGGATTTCATTCGTGTATATTTATATCTTTCAGACTCAACATCAAATTATACAGTGCTATCAATTTTCGGTTCAAATTTAATATTACCTTAATATTCTAGTTTTTTGTTTTTGCACATTGCAATCAGCAGAAATAAGAAGGTGCTTGATGCTCATTTTTAAAATTGAACGACGTTTATTTTTCCTTCTGTTTTTGTTTTCAATTCTTGCTAAAAAATACGCCGGCTGAAGTTAACAATAATATTGCTGATGTATTTCACAAGAAGTAATCTGTGCAGTTTAATGAAGTAATTTAAAATCTCATAAAAGAATTATAGATGTGATCATAAAATTATTTTAAAAAATATAAAAACATTAGGTCTGCAACTGCAAGTCAGATCAATGTAAAAACTCGCAGTTTAACCGTAATTAGAGGTATTTACTTTGCTTTTTTTAATAATGTCACTTCCATGCCATTCAAACGCTTTATAAAACTGTTCAAAGCAGAGCACGTCATTGATGACAATTTTCAAACTCTTTTCTCTTAGTCAATTTTTCATTCATCACAACTTAGTTGAGAGTAAAATGGAAAACAATACAAATGTTTAAGTTTAGTCGCACTTCGTGTCCACTCTGTATTAAAGTTCTTAAAGGAGATATGTTTCATTGACTTATGAAACCAAAAAAAATTTTCTGACTACCTTTTTTTTTAAAAATTGTTATTTTTCAAAAATTTTTTCCTATTGTTGCAAGAATTTAATTTTTAGAAAGCTTATTGGACAACTATTTAAAATTGTTTTAGAATATTTGAATTGTGGTTTTCACATCCACCATCCTTCCCTGTAGTAGTACTCTCCTATATAGTCATAAGTCTATGGTATAATTCCACTGAATGCTTAATTTTTACTTTCGATATTATGTTTAATATCCAATTGTGTAATGGTAAAATTTTAAGAGGAGTTAAGTTGTGCATTACAGTGTAAATTTTTTTTCTTCAAAATATTCTCTAGTAATATTAATGCATTTGATTTATGATGTTAATTTCTCTTTTCCAATGGAAAATAATAATTTTCATTAATTTTGGATAGGAAAAATAATTTTTAAAGAGAATTAGGCAAAAAATATGTGAATAGTGATGATTAGTTAAAACTGGAAGGATAAAATTATGTTTTGTTATAAAAAAAACATGAATAGCCATAAAATTTTAAATTATTTTTCACACTAATTTTAGAAACCATTTTTGGTGTAAACGTCTGATCTTTTAATATTTAAATGGGTATCAGTTTTCCCATAAATTAAAAAAATCCATTAATTTAAAATTATTAAAAAATTTTATTACTTTGATAATAATCTTTACATCATATTTGACATCAATCTTTTTAAAACTATTTTTTTGGTAAATACCCATATTTGAAGGACAATAATTTTTTTCCTAAAAATGTATTTCTGTTTCCAGTATAAAATTAAAGCTTTTATAATAATAGTGTAATAGATAAAGCTCATTGGTGTTCACAAAAGAAAATGTCTTTCTGCATTCCATACATTTTACATCGAAGCAAAACACTACACTATATCCTTAACGGGTCGTTTGTGTTCAATATTTAATTTAATTATAAAATGTTAAGTAATAATTAATTAATTAATCATTTGTTTGCAAAACAAGTTAATAAAAATAAAAATTCATTCGAAAACAAAATTTTTATTCTAGAAAATTCTTTGTATTTTCCTTTGATATTAGCTAAGCATAATTATGATAATTTCTTTTTAGGATTTATAACATATCGAAATGAATTATATGATTAGAATGTTATGAGTTACTGTTATTCATAAAATTCATTGAACTTGAATATGAATTGAATTGAATTGAATTGAATTCTGTATAGCCAATATCTGTTGCAATACTGATCATTTCAACGATCGTCTTTCAATTATTACTGAGGCAGAAGTCAACCTTTGGTAAAAAAACAGATACATATCTAATATATTATATATATTACACGTCCGAACGTTAGCTAAAATAACTTTTAATGTTCTAGAAAAAACTAAAAAATCTGCCTAATTATTTTTATAATAATTGCAATCAAGTTCATGAAAAATAATATACACATTTTATCAAATTATATATATATTTACACATATATATTTTTGCAAATATTGAGGTAATTTTACTTTACTTTTCAAAATTATATTCATGTGGAATATTGCAATGCAGAATTTAAAAATCTAAGGTAACTATATAATTCCATTTTTATTAATTCATTAATGTGTATTAATTAAATTAAAAACAGACTAGTAATATTTCCCCGTTATTTAAGAGATATTTAATTGCACTTAAAACAAAATTTTAGAATATTAAAACCCAGAACGGACTGAACAATTAAAAGAATGATAACGTCACAGAAATGTTCATTTTATGTATAAACTGGCAATTATATTTAAAAGTGAGCACAGTAAAATTTAAAAAGTGCTAGTGCGCACGATTTAAATATACAAAAGTCGAATCGAAATGACAAAAACTGATTAACGAAAAAAAAAATACAAAGGATTTTTATTCGAATTTTCACGCAATATGAAGTGAAAGACGAAATTAAAATTTGTTACATTTCAAAAATAATATTTTATATGAAGAGAGTCTTAGTTTGAGGGGAAATCAGACGGTTAAAATGATTTTGATTGGAAAATATAAAAAATTAATTCGATTTCAGTACATCCTTGATGACAATTTAATGTTTTTTATTTTTTCAGAGAACTCAAACTAGGAACTAAAATTTATTTCGATTTTATTTTTATAAATTTATGTAATTTCTGTTATTGTCATATATATAAAGCTGTGCATCGCCTATTGAAGGGTGAGAAAAAAAACTCATTTTTATTCTGTATTTAGAATATTCTAAAATTTATTAGTTCTCTCACCTTTCGATGTTTTTACATTCAAACTTATCGTCGGTGTGCCAAGTTCGAAAATTAACGACAACATTACCTATCGTATTGTGACCCAAGCGACAATCTTACAAAAATTATAGTTAAGTTTCATAATTTAAAGAATAATATTTAAATTCTATCGCAACGAGTATTTTATCGGTACCATCGAAACCTTTCTTACTGATATCGAACCATTTTTTCTTAATGCATTCAAAGTTATTTTCTTATACCGGTCATTTTACAAGTGAGTAATAACAATTTCGTCGTCGATGTCGTCTTTCTCGTCATCCGTTTCGTCAATTGCTAAACCCTTTTTGGCTGCTGTTTCCGCCTCTGCAGCCGCGACAGCCGCAGCCTTCGGGTCTTCCTGCAGCTCCTTCTGTCGTCGCTTCTTCCGCTTTTGTAATAATTCGACTATTAAGTATCCCGTGAAGCCGACGCATAGCACGCATAATTTCACGTATAATTTCATTCTGGCGTATAAATGCGTGCTGTAAGCATACGCAATGACGAATCCCGCGGATTCCCACAGTCGGTAATTACTAAAAGCTGCTTCTTTGTTTCTTCTAAACAGCGTACCATAAAGACCTGGTGGCGATGAGAAATGTCATGTGAGAATCCATGCGGGATACTTCCGTTCGTTTAGTTAACTTTTGACTTACCGTTGACTTGGGTTTGCCAGACGGCGTCCCCGACGCCCCAAAATCCGGAGACCACAAAAAATACAATTGAGTGATCAGGACTGGGCCTCCAGAAAAGCAAAACTATTATAAGGCTAATGTGAATGATGAAACCAAGGGTCATGATTGCGAATCTACCTATGAATTTCATGAGAGAACCGAATACCACGGAGCAAAGAGCGTTGACTATGCCGAAACATATCATCACATATCCGACAGATGATATTCCAAGAGCACATGAAATGTACGCCTGAAAATTCAGAATAATTAAAATTTTATTTAATAATTAGCAATTAGTCAATCTTTATTGTTTTGTTTTGCTCATTGTTAAATGTTTTCAGTGCGTCTCCAACTACAATCACATTCAAGAGCAAGACCGTGAAAATCGGATATGTCATTTGCACGGGTCATGGTCTGAAGATAATTGAGTTTGTTTTTCCGAAATTCTCACAAAAGTACCTGTTTCCGTATGGAAGTAGCTGGTTAAAATGCATGCTAAAGAAGAAAAAAAAGTACAATGGAACGCTCTTTATTAGGACAATCGCAAAAATGATGATGTCTATCAAATTATTACGTAAAATCAAGAAAATTTATTACAGTTTATATGGACATCATGCTATGCCTTCGGGAAAGATGGCTTATTTTTTGTTTTTTGCGTCAATTGTTACCTCGGTCGTGATGAAGTCGCTAAAATGTTTCAGCGAAAATGAGGCAAGTCATACTACCTGCGTGTAATCGGCTCCTATAAAGGCCTGCTCCATGCCTATCCATACTGTAATTGGTATTAGTAATTGCTGAAGTGGTTTCTTCAGCTGGTAAGCTGTTGCTGAAAGCAGTTGTATTCCCGATAATTGGGAACTGTCGCCCTTTCTCTTCTCTCCATAACTGCAAAAAGTGAGGAAAGTAATTTTCGTCTATTTTTCCTTTTTGTCTACTGTCATCTAACGGCAGCCGGGACGACAAACCGTTCGATATTTTTATTTTTCTAACCACCGAAAAGAACATGGCGAAGCATGATTAGTAAAGCAAAATGCCGTTATCTTTGTATTTTTATTCGCATTCGTACATTAACATTTATTGTGCATTGCTACAGGATGCTTCCGCTATAATTTTCGAATCGCATATTTCAAATTGAATGTCATTTCGATTTGTCCGTTAAGAAAGTTTCGAACCAATTGAGTAAGGTCGAATGCTCACCGTGACAGGGGATCAACCAGAAATGCGACCATTAAGACGGCAATCAAAATGCACCCCAAATAAATTGCACTGATTTCATATATTTCAGAATCAGGAGGACGTTCCAAATTGTCATTCGTGTTCTTGCTGGATACAAAGAAATTCGCTCCGCATAATTCCAAAGCTTCGTCCGTCAGCGTTCCGTTCACAAAATGGTGATCGTGATGCGGGAAGTGTCCACGTCCATGTGCTCCGCTCGATAATACTGTTGAAAGAAAACCGTGTTGAATGGGTTGAAAAATAATTTGGAATCAACAACGTTCATCGCATCGCTTGTTTACCTAAAGATGAGATCAAGTTCCCCCACAACTCGGCCGTTTGCCAGGCCAAGAAGAAAAATCCGAAAAACCTGACTATTATACCATCTACCATTTCTTCGGAGATCTTAGCATACACTCCGGCTACTTGGGTTAGGTAAGTGGCTTTTGATGCCCACATGGGGGCTGCTCCTATCCCGAGGAGAATTCCGGCAGGCACTAGGGTGTAAAATCTGGGATGAAACTGAGAAGCTATGTAGGGAGCATAGCAAAGCATCGAAAAGCAGAGTGTCCACTTCACCGTAAGTCTTTTAATAACAAATGTCGGCACGAACATGCACGACAACACGAGGGCCGCGTAGATGGCCGACAGGGAGAGGGTTCCCAGGCCATCTTTTGCATTTATGGAACTTTGCAAGTTTGCAGTTCCCTGAAAGGCAGTAAACTGAACCATGAATGCCAAACTGACCCCCGCGACATTTTTCAATATTCTCCATTTTTCCTTTCTCGACAGTTTGACTTTCCCCGGAGTTTCCACATCTCCTATTATTTGACAATTTTTCTTCACCACTCCCTCGTTCAGATCACCTCTGAAACCTTCATTAACGTATACCTTTTGAGGTTTGTAGTCCGATGCGTTTTTCGCGTCGCCATCGTGGTTGACGGTAGAATGATCAGTTGGTGTGGCAACCATTTTCGAATTGATTTTCCCTTTTGGATTGCTAAAATTAAAAAGATTCATTTGTACCGAACCGTCTTGCCGTAACAACAAGCCTTTAGCCCCTACTTTGAAAGAAATTGTTCGGTCTTTCGTTCATACCCGATATTTGGTATTTGTGCATCCTTAGTTTTTCTTAATATTAAGCAGGAAAAGTGAAGAATCATAAATAATCCTCAAAATTCTCTCCGAAGCTTCAGTTTTATCATGTGTTATCTTTGACTTTTCTAAAGACGAAAATACATATATAGGAAAAGGTGGTAAAATTTCGATTTATAGAAAAAGAAAAAGAAGTTGGTAACGGACAGGAGATTGCTGCAAAACGGAGCTCATTTGAGGGAAGTATTGATAAAATGTTGTAATAATTTAATTGTGTTTTGAGATATTTTGTTTTACCTGTTCAGAAGACAGCATAACATAAATAGAGTCTAAGTTCAGAGGGCAAAAATTTAAATCAGCTCACCTAAACCCATAATAAAGTTGCTTAGATTACATAAATTGATATCTTTTTTTTTTCCATAAATCTTGGACCATTATATGAAAATGCCCGTAATCGGAATATACTTTACATACACAAGTTGGCCTTCTAAATTTTTAGCAATAAATATAATATGGCCCGGGTAAATTGTTGAAAATATTACAATAATTACACCGAATTACATGCATTTTATTAAAGCAAGGATAAAATTATTTTTGATATTGAAAAACGAAAAGTTAAAAACTGGCAGAATTTTAAATAGCAAACTATGACATCGAAAATTAATCCATATAATTGAAAACCATTACTTCTTTCCATTAAGGCTAAAACCTGCGCATTTATACCACTGTTCATCATATTGTTACACATATCGCATCAATATTAAATGCGTAACTGCTCACGGAAGCGATATCATGTTAAGTAGACAATTGCAGAAAGATAAGGGGATATTTTTTTAGATGTGAACGCGCAGACATTCATTTTGTGTCAGATAAAAAAAATTCGCGAAATGCCTCCAAAAAACGAGAAAATAAAGATTTAAAATTCTGTTAAATCAAAATCAACACGAATAAAATGCCAAAGCTCTTGTTTTGAAATAACATTTTCACAATGGGGATCCTCGACCTGAGATTTTATGAGAGAGAACCAAAGAGATTTCTGCTTGTTTCGCTTACGGTAAATATCGCGCAGCAGCAAAGCCCTTTCGAATGCATCAGCATGAAATTTAAATAATGTTGCCGAATGTTAAATTTTTTATATAAGGAAGGAAAAAAGCATTAAATCGATGAATGGGAATTTTTTTCGTGAAACTTACCTGATTAAATTAAATATGTGGTTTCAGTTATGGACAATATTTTTATTACAATTATGTAAGTTCGGTTAAATATCAAATACATTTATATATGTATATATAAATGGAAGACAAATTAAAAATAAATATATATAAACTGATTTAAATTCCGTCAAAAATTATTAAAACCGTAGAGCAAACTGGTTTACAGATGAATATAATATCCGAGTAAAATTAAATATTTTTTTTTAATAATCTGTATCACATAAAATTGTTTCAAAACTTTTTTTTTTCCACCACTCACTGTAGCCACTAATGAACGGTTTAACTGTTTTCATTATACTGTATTCTCTTCCACTGCAGGTATAAACCTTATTTTATGTAACCTTTATACTACGCTTATGTTTAACTATCATTGTGCATGGTGGAATTTCAAACCTATTGTTAGCTTACGGGCGCAGACAGAGATGAGCTTAATACATTTTATTTTTTTCAGACGTTGACACTGCAGTCAAAGAAACTTTTCCCCGGGCAACCATTGGTGAAGATTCGAAAATAAGCGATTTTAGGTACACGAACAATTTCTCTTCATAAAACTTGAGTAATCGGTTCAGATCGTTTTCGGATGTGCTTCGGAGCTTCCGCTCCCTGTCCTTTTATCGCCACCCGAGTCAGATCCCGAAATTTCCCGCTTCCTGTCGGACTTTTCACCTCTCGCGAGGGGGCAAGTCAACAGGCGCAATTTTCAAAATCAAACCGCTCTTCGAATGACAAAGTTTTCAATCCTTCTTTTTGACGTTGCTCGCTGAATAACATTTTCAAACTTTTTGAGCTTCCATGTTTTAAATTTGTTCAACCTAATCACACTTAATGAAACCATAAATTAATTGTCTTGTTCCTCTCTCTCTCTCTCTCTCTCTCTTTCTCGTTCCTTTAAACTTAACCAAATATTTAATCGTTATTTGTTCGAGAAAGATTCAGGGGTTACCAACAGGATTTATATTAACTCAAAAAATATGAACATCTTTTATGGGGGGAGGGAGGCATAAATTAAATAATTATTGCACTTAAATTACGTTTTCGTCCATAAAGGAATATCATTAATTCTTTTTAAAATAAATTTAGTAATTATAAGCCGAGGCATTTCAAAAATTAACCAAATAAAATTACGTGTAACCTTAAAATTCGCATATGGTAATCGACAGATTTAGTAATAAATACTTCTTTCTTTTGACATAAAACTAACCGCAAGTTCTCTTGGTTCGTTTCTTTCAAATTTAAAATGTAAAAATGTTACAAATAAACAGGGGTGAACAAAAAAAATTAATTTTATTTTTTTTTATAAAAATAGTTAGAAATTAATGATGCTTTCAGAGTTTGAAATCACGAAACACGACCGAATCAAAATTTTTTAATTTCGGCTGCCAACAGCGAAATTTGAAAATTGGCACTCAAATCCGAAAATGGCCTTTTTCTTGTTCTTTTGTTCTTTTTGTACAATTCTCTGCATTCGAGTGGTAAATCAAAAACTGGCAAAACCCTTCGGCAACTGATTATAAGTTGCTCTAACCCCATAAAGTTAAAACTCAAAATTGTTTCGGTTTTGCTGTTAGTGAATAATTTTACTGCCTTATATTTTAATCATGTTTTCCACATTTACTTATATAAGGGTAAATTGCCGAATTGACTATTTTTATTTGAATATACATTAAAAACACATTCAAAAATCCCTGCGCTTTCCTAACAATGTAAATAGTTATTCCATAGTTTATATTTATTGTAAGTTATTATTGTAGCATAATAGTTATTCATTAGTAAATTCGCAAAGTGAAAGATTTCTAAAACTAGTATTTGCATGCCTTAAGGGAGAGTTTGTGCCGATGTAAAAACTTGTTGAAACGTGAGATATGTAGAAAAATCTGCCGAAATTTTTTTCCCCTATTTCATTTCCTCACGGGCGAAATTTCGAAAAATTCCTCTCTTTAACTCTTGCTGCAGAAGGAAGGTATCTCGTCGAATTTTCGAACAAGGTTATGCCTCGAACACTGGTCATCTGGTCAGTCACTCTTACAGTGTATTTTTAATGAATTTAATCAACATGAAATCTTTAACAGCATGTTTATATTTATTTCATAAAAGAAAATATAATTCACCCTACATTTTTTTTACAACTTATGTAAAATAAGAAAAAGTTAAAATTTTGAATTTTTTTGGAGAGCGTTTTTTCTCCTTCCTGCCTCGGCGCCTTCCATCCCCTGGGTTTCACCATTTGCTAGAGTCGTTCGCCGATATCAAAGGCTGGAAATTTGAACTGTTTGAATACAGGCGTGTTAGCGTCTCAGTTTCCATCCATGCTGCTATTAAAAAACCAAAAATTATGTAATTTTCCTGTTTATGTGGTTTTACGGTGATCGAATCTTCGAACACAAAAAATATTGTGTATGGTTATTCCTATGTAATTTAACTGCTTGGACCGTCTATGTCGCTGAAACGAAAAGAAAACAAGTTTTACTGTGATATAATTTTTTTTAGGTACTTTAAATGAACTATTTAAAGGGTGAACGAATGAAATAACTAATTCCCTTCTGGATGTAAGAAGCAAAAACAATTGGATAAACCTCATGAATTGCCGGGTCTGCAGGATTTGCCTTTATAAAATATATTTGCCTTTCTGTTGGGAAAAAATTTTTCTTGACCATAAAAATTGCGATTATTTGAATAAAATAAGCTAAATTAAATTCTTTTCCCTCTTTTGCTTTTAATTAACTTGATTAAGTGTCGGTCAAGATCTTTTTACAGAGGTAAAATGAGAATATTAAACGCATAAATTTTGGAAAGATGAAAGAGTGTTTAATTTGACGAATTTTAATTCGTTGATGTTTCGCATCACGGTTGTTAATCTAATTCGATTTATTGTTCTGTTCTGTTTGCAGAAAAATCTAAATGAAACGTTTCCTGTTGTATAATCTCCGCGAATTCGGGCTTTTGCTTAAAATCAAATTACGACAGTCGGGATTCGTGCGCAGGAACATATCTCAAACCGGCGAATTTAATTAATAAAAATCATGTGGTAACAAAATGTTAAGTTCACAGATGAAAGTTCCATGCCAGTATAATGAACATTAATTATAAACATTTTTTAGAACAGCGGTGTAACTTACGTTTTTTGGTATACTATTTGAGATATTTAATATAGGATACCAATGAAAAGTTTCGTTCTTATTATTATAGAGAATTCAACAAAACTAATTACATTCGTTCAAATCAGGACTTTGAAATAAAGGAAAGCAAAATCAGAACCTAAAAACGAAGAAAAATACTAAATGCATCCGTAAATGAAATAAGTATTCTCATATATTTTTGTACCAAAAAACTTTCCAGAAGGGATTGTATTACATTTTTAATTATTCTATCATTTATTGGACAAACACTATGATGTTAAATTTGAGGTGAATTTTATTATAATTTATATAAGGTGTTTGGTATATCTAAATTAATTTTTAAACAAATTATCGGATGTACATAAAAAATAGTGTGTACGTTTTGATCTAGATATTTTAGAAATTGAAGGTTAATTAATCTTCTCCAATTCGGATTTTGTATTTTTTAATGAAGATAAACATAGCTGTGGCTATCTGTTTCAGGCATTTTGGCGGAATTTCTCTTCTTATTGTCCACATATATGGAAAATTAATCTCGGTTGGTTGATTACATAGTCAACGCTGGATCGAAGACGATCGGAAGGAAAGCACGACATTTCGCATACATTTTCGCAGTTAATGCAGATTTTGTATCAGCTTTTGTAAATAGGGGGATGTTCTTTCTTTTTTTACGTTAGAAATTTTCGACTTCCCTTTCCGAAAGCCCAGGCTATTTATACAAATCGCAATTGAATCTTGTGACATCACATGCCGAATAATTGACAATGAATTTCTGCTTCGACGATTATCATCAATAATTGGCGAGCTTTGTGTACGGGATGATTTCCCCCCGATCACATAATTTTCGCTTTATTCGAATGCTAGCTAATAACCGGAAGCTCCGAATTTTCCCATGTAAGGAAAAAAAAAATGGAACCGCCGACCGATTCACTCCAAATCATTAACTGTAAAAGCACAGCGTCATTTAAATCATACGATGAGCCGCAGGGAAAACTCACTGTCAGATGAAGTTTTTCCAACGAGACGATTCTTTGGGTCGACGTGCACGATCTTGGCATTGGGGTTGAAAAAGTTGCGACAAATCTCGAAAATAAGAAAATCTCTGTTGGTTTTCACCGAGAAATACATCGTTCGTCCATTAGTTGGCTGTCCGAAGGACAATCTGCTAACCTTCGCATTTTTCCTCTCGAAAAAGAAGTAAAAACGTCATTTTTCCATCCGCCATTTGCCCGAAATTGCTTCTGGGCAAAATTTGGCTGTGGGGAAATAAAAGGAGTCCTGAATAATGCATTCTTCCTGAGAATATCACGTTTTTATTTGTTCGTGCCTTTCATTTCTCTCGAGTTGGAAGCTTTTGTGGATTTTTCGAAATAAGATCCTCAGCCAGTTTAAACGCGATGATAAAATAAATTTAAATTTTTTAGATTACATCGCGATACTTAGATATAGCGCAAAAATTCACTTTTTATTAATAAAAAAATAGATGTAGTTTTAATTTGGTTATTTATTATGATGAATGAATGAATGATCTTTTAGCTTAATATCTTTAACGAAGTATTATTTTTTTATATTAGTTATAACTTTTCTTCTGCTACACAACTGAATACTAATGAAACTTATAAATCGTGCAGCGACAATCTAATTGCTGCCGTATATTTCAAATAGTAATTTAACTCGTATGATAAATGAAATATTTTAACCAAAATCAATTTGCAACGTTATCACTTATTTAATATTATGGCCAGAAATAATTAAATTGGTTAAAGACTTCTTTATGAATTTATTAATATTTTTAATTTAGCATTTTATTATATTGACCTCACATAAATTTCGTTGGACGAATGGAAACATTTTCGGAGATTAAGATTCGAAGACCGTAGCATAGAAATGTGTTAAGTGATTGAATTATGTCGAAAAATATTGGATTTAAAGTGAGTTTATTTTCTATTTACAACGCCTTTGGCTGATCGGAAAAAAAAGTTCAAGCGAAAAATTCGAAAACGATGCGGGAGAAGGACTGCAAAATTATTACAATACAATAATGCAATAGACAGAATTTGCGAAACACTCAACGAAGATAAATTTTCTTCAGAATTTTCTGATCGTTTTGCAGTGCAATAAAACATTAACTGTCAAAACCAAAAAAAAAAAAAAAAGAAAAAAGTTGCATAACGGAGACAAACACATGCGTCCAAAGAAAGGAAAAACCGCATGAAACCGGATCGCATATCAGGCGAGAACCTATGCGGCCTCCGTCATCCGACGACAATCAAGAAAATAAAATTGCGCGTTTCGCTTTTTCCGAAACCTAAATTTTCCGAACTCGAAGTGTCCGCGGCATCGGGGTCGAGAAAAAATGAAAATTTTTCCGAGGAAGAAATAAATTCCCTCGCATAACAATCCGATGACGAACGTTTTCCGCGTTATTTTTTTCACCCCGCTTCTGCTGCCACTTTTGCGACATCGCCCTCTGTCATTTCGTCATCATGGCGGTGGCATAAATATAAATTTTCTACGTACCAAGTCCATATTATCCCAGTTTAATTTAAATCGATTAATGCCTAAATAATTAACGATTTGCCGGTAAACTTTGTTCATATTGAAAAAATAAATGTTATTTTTTTCTTATTATGCACAGTGATATAATTTATTCACGGTTCAGAAGCACGAATGTAGATTGTTTTATGCAACAATATCAAAGTTCGTTTACCAATTAATATATAAATTAATTATATTTACAATTCTATTTACATATTTCGTCTACTGCATGACAATTATAAAGTCGAGCGATTTTCTTTTCTCTCTGAAACGCATATAAGCTCGCTTTGTTCATTTTCCTTACCTTCACCATTTGCTATTATGTAAATTAATAAATATTTCTTACTTTTCCTGTATTTCTACAGTTTGCAATCTTCCGGCGTTTTCTAACCCTCGAAAGACAAGGGCTTGGCGAAAATTTTCCCAACCCGAGACGGAGAATTCCCCCGCGCCGAACCTCAAGGTAAACAATGTTGTCATAGATCTTGGGTGAATAGCGTGTTTGGTCATAAATTCATAAAAAACATTATCATTATGGTAATTCTATATCTGTCAGGCTTGTTTGTACTGTCAAGTTGACTGTCATAATACTAATTTATTCAAATCATCATGTTGTATGCGTTCTCAAGAGGGGGATCCTAAAACGGTGGCTTCTCCCGGACGGATTTTAGCTGCTGCGGCTCTTTCGGCGAGTCTTTTTTCGAATTTTTGCGTTCACGATCCCGGTAAAGCGATCGCCGATCTTCCGTTATCTTTTTTTAAAAGGAAGGAAAAAATATTTTCAGGCTCCGAAGTTCGGGAGAGCCATCTAAAGTGGCAAATCAAAAGCATGGAATTGTCTTTTTATTCTTAGTTTCCATTATTTTTTTT
Organism: Ricinus marginatus; assembly: GCA_028565995.1. Lineage (NCBI taxonomy): Eukaryota > Metazoa > Arthropoda > Insecta > Psocodea > Ricinidae > Ricinus > Ricinus marginatus. The sequence goes on from JAOWBB010014724.1 coordinate 46,803, forward strand.
CCCTAAAACTTTTTATTTTATTATCAAGGTTTTCCTTCTCATTTTCTGTTTTACATCTGTTTTTCCTTCTATGGAAGAAGAACTGCAAGTCTTGAAAGTAGATTTGTTAAGGCGATTGGAGACGGTTTTCGGGATATACTTTTTTCTTATGGCAGTGAACAGAAAAGATAGGCTATCCGGAGAAAAACATTAATAAGAAGTTTTAAGTCCCCGTTTAAAATATTGTTTAAGCGCGCATAAGATATTATTTTTAAAAAATATTGGTATTTCATTGATCTTATGCCATTTATTTTCCAGTACTAATAAAACAATAAGCGAATTTGTCAGAAATAATTTAACTTAGGAAATGAAAATCGTTTTAAATTTAAAAAGAAATGATTCATGTGATTCGTTATATCAATCTTCCAGTGAGTAATGGGGAAACAAAATGAATGAAATGTTTAATATGTATTATTTAAATGTCAGTTAGATATTTTTTCAGACTCGGTATCCCACGTCTATCTAAAGAATCAACATTAATCATTATGTATCAAATTATCGTTCATCCTGATTGGCATTGTGAAAGGTCATTGTTTGCCATTTGCACGCAGTTTATGGAAAATGATTTTATGGAAAACAGAAAATGAATAAAAAAAAAAGTCTTTAGGAGGTATTACATCAAATTCTCAATTTTTCCATCAACTGTATGTAATTAATATACAATTAGAATTCTGCGAGATTGAGTGACGATACTTTGTCAATCGATAATCTGTCCGTCGTCATTTACAAAGATGTGCGAAAAAAAAATTTTAAAAAAAAAGAAAAACTAATTAAAAATTAATTGTTCCCGAGCTTCTTACCTTACTTTAAAAATTTAAATTCTGACAAATTTCGAATTTCTAACTCAATAGAGGCGCCAAACGTGTTGTTTCTCCAATAAAATTTCATCTGCAAAATAACGATAATCCTTATTTAGCAGCACTGCAATCAGATTTAATAATATAATTCGCCAAATAAGCAGATGCAACGATAAATTGATTTAAATAAAGGAATTTTGACGAAGACACCTAGAAATAAGAAAAATTTGTTTGGCGGGTATTTGCAATTTAGCATAGAAAATTCTAAACCGAAAATCGACATAGTCGGCCATCTTTTTTCGGGCCCTTTGGGTGGGGCCCTCTAGGAAAGTTTCGTCTGCTTTTTTTTTCCGTCGGTGGGAGATTTGCGAATCCCGTATAAGAAATGTCTAATTGGAGAAATGCTGGCATTAAGTAAGTTCTTGGAATGATTAGCAACGTGTGAATTTGACGGTCATACTGAAAACAGTCGAAAATGGTATCGTGCTGAAAACAGTCGAAAATGGTCAATGTTGTCTTCGATTACTTGTTGGTATGTTAAATTACCATTTAGTTAACGATTGCGTTTCTCAACTTTTTTTTCCAGCTACATTCAATTTTCTAATATAGCTGCTAGGATGCTGAGGCGTGTGCTTAGAGATGAGAAAAGAGTCGAAGCTCAAAAGAGAGAGGAGTCTCACGTCAAATTTACATACTGGAAAGATGGCAAGCCAGGTACAATATAATTCTGATAAAAAAACGTTAAAATTTTATTAAGAGCCCAATAGCTTTAAAACTAGTTAATTGCTACTTTGGAGCTTATCATTCTAAAATATACGTTAAAAACTAAAAAGGTTAAAAAATTTGCAATATTAAAATGTAAATATGTTTCTTATGTAATAGTATTTTGTGTTGCAACTATAATTATGCATAAGTTGTAACTAAAAAACATAATTAAATATTTGAAAATATGATATAATATGCTTAGAAAGTTTTGTAATTTAGTTATAAAATATTAAAATTTTGAATTAAAGGTTCAAGAAGAAATTTTCTTTTTTTAATTTGTTACAAAAAAAATTTTGTTTTTCTTAAATCAAAAAGCAAAGAAAGTTTCAGTACAGCATAATATATATTAATTGACTTGAGTCTAATGTTGCCTGAGAGAAAATTTTTTAAAAAGGTTCTCGACTATCATTTTATCATAATTATCTTTTTTACTTTGTGTGCTGTAAAATAAAGCCACTTGAATTTTGACTGATTCTTAGATATTTTCATTTTTCCTAAAAGTAAATAAAATAGTAAAAGAAAATATATAATTTTTCAGGTGATAAGCAAGATTAAATTCCCAATATTAAGTAAGCATTACAAACTAAAAATTCACAAATTCCCTTGTTTTTTTTATATATTAATATTATTGGTTGCACTTTGTACGGTGTTGAGATATTTTGATTGTGATGTGAATTTAAATGTAATATTATAATATTATATGAATTTTATAATTTTAAACAATATTTATTTTTTTTAATAATCTTTATGCAGTAAGACAGTTCTAGAAATTCTTGAAAGCCTTTAACCAAAAAAGCTTTTCGGTTGAACGCAAGAAATTTTTTCGAGCATTTGTGAATGACAGTTTTATTATTTGCCATGTAAGACATTCACTCTGAATATCCGAATGTGAAATTACTAACCTAACCTAATGTAGCTGATCTCTTGATTGCTTGCATCAAACTGTTAACATTAAAAAAAGTCTTGTTTAAAAAGGGAAAATATTTCTTTCAGAACAAATATATTTTTTTGCTTAACCAAATTCAAATCGATTCGGAATTTGATTTTAGTTTTCAAAATTTCAGGTACCGTAGTGGAACCGAAGAAATAGATGGCAGATCAACCGCTAAGTGAGCAGACAGTGTAATTTCTGAACGGATTTCAAATTAATTTTGTTAATTACTCAAATTGTGATTTTTCAATTTTGTTTTAATAATCATGAAGTAGTTTCAGTCACTTAGAAATTTTTCTGTTTACTTTACTATGCCTTTTGAATTTTTTTCTGTAATTAGTAACTGGGGTTGTCAGAATTATCTCTTGAACCTTTGGGCTAATGAAATCTTTCCAGTTTCTATATTCATTACTATTTGAGCCCCGCGTAGAAACGCCAAATGTGTAACCATGCAGGTTTAATATGTATAATTTTAATTTAAAGAAATCGAATAGGAAGTAGATTTTCTGAAGAAAAGGCATTATTTAAGCAATTTGCTTTATTACTACTGTAATTATAAATTCTTAAAGAATGTAAAAAAATGAAAATTTAAAGCTTTACGTTAGAGGTTTCTTTTATATGATTGTTGTTTTACTAAAAAAAAATTCTTTTGAAATTTCTTATCATACATTTCATTTAAATTAAAATTTTATGGAAATTTCGTGGGGCCTTTTTTGAATTGACTTTTTGTTAAAAAAAAAAAATTAAGATTTGGATATATGTTTGGAAATGTAGATTTTTTTCTTTTCAAATTAAATTTCGTTTTTCTTTTTCCGTGAACGCTAAAAAAATGGAAAAAGAAGAACTTATGCTTATATATATAAAATATGTCACTGCCACTGACGATTGACCGTTGTGCTTTTTAAAGATCTGATTTTGATAGGCTTCGTGAAAAAGTAGTAAAAGCTTTAATAGTCCCAACAGTCTCTTTCAAATACAGTTAAATTATTTTTTATTCGCCGTATTTGTTCGTATTAAATTTTTGGCCTTTAAAACATTTATCGACTGACACGGAAATTTTTGATGTTTTTTCAATTTTATTCAGTGATAAAAATAAAATTAAAATGAATATTGGAGTTTGCCTTCAAAAAGTGCTAACGGCCAGAAGTCGTATTAACCCAAAACGATTGTTTTTAAGCACGTTAAATGCTTAAAACTTGATTTGAAAAGCGTGAACTTTTAGTTGAAAATTACGTTTAATTTAATTCTTCAATTTACCTTCCCAGACATCGAAGAAATCTTTTTTTTTATTAATCTGCTTCAGTACTTTGAATTAAGTTTTCTTCAGAAATTTAACATTTGACGTATCAAAATTTTGCATTCGATCACTTGCGGTTTTTGTGATCTGAATTGTAAATTACGCAGCCGGCAGGACTTTGATGACCTAAGATGGAAGAAAAATATCGTCAAGTGACAAACTGCAATCGTGAAAGTTTTAATTTTAAGCGACGAGTACTAGAAAAATTGTTTTTCACCTGAATTTGGCCGTAAACTGCGTTCAGCATCGATCGGGAGAATCAAGTTTTCTTTATTAAAAAATGTAAGTCCTTTTTTTTGTATTTTATTTTTTTTTCTTGTATTATTTAACTTTCTTATATTTTCTACATTACAAAAAGGTGACCCTATTTGCTGTACATATGAAACAAAAAGACAAACAAGAAAAGATGAAATTATAAAACACAACTTTATGATTTTGAAATTTTGAAAATGAAAATATTTAAATATTTAATGTTATGTCATGTATTAACATAGTTATTTAGATTGTAAAATAAATAAATTTTATTTTTACCATTATTATTATTATTATTATTATTATTATTATTATTATTATTATTCAGTTTTCTC